>KK113748.1:177873-192690 GCA_000611955.2 Stegodyphus mimosarum
ATATATATATATATATATATATATATACACAGGGTGATCTTTTTTAAAGTGACAGTGTTTGGAGCGCCCTGTAGCGCGATCTAATAGCCGAAATGGCACCAGACTTGGTATTTAGACTAAAGACATCTGAAAAAGGATCCCGTGAAGAAAAAAATTAGTTCCGAAAATCGCCGCTAGACCATTTTGTGGCGCTGCTGTAGCTTACAATAACGAGAATTAGCATAAAACACGGGTATCAAAGAAAAATGCAAATGTTGTGCGATGGCAGCGCCAGTAATAGGAGCTATAAAAGCAAGTAGTAGACAGTTCCGACAAGTAATCTCAGCTGAAGTAAACGAGCTCCAGTGGACATGCCTCTCACGTTACCGGTAAAGCTGTATTACATGAATCAATGTAATATATCGGCAGCTCTTCGGGAATTTCGAACCAGAAAAAAATTACGAAAGAGGCCTGAATGGTCTTAAGAAAATGATTAAGAAGTTCGAGGAAACGGGGTCACTGACCATTCGCGCTGGGAGAGGACGTAAACCAGTACCAGAAGATGTAATAACTGATGTGGCAACTGCAATTGTCGAAGGATCGCAGGGAACCATTGTTGGTACTAGCAGCGCCCGGGGTGTAGCTCGACAATTGGACATGAATTATTCCACGGTATGGAGAGTTTTGCGGCGCGTTATTGGATTTTACGCCTACAAAATCAGCCGCTTGCACGAACTGAAACCAAGTGATTATGATAAGCGACTGACATTCGCTCTATCGTTTCTTGCCAGGGTAGAAATTGATGATGCTTTCCCATGGCACAGTCTGTGGGTAGATGAGTGCTATTTTTATCTCAATGGGTCCGTAAACACACAAAATAGCCGAATTTGGGCTTCTGAGCAGCCCCACACCGTGCACGAAATCCCATTAAATTCACCAAAAGTCACTGTTTGGTGTGGTTTCACAGCCGAATTCGTAATTGGGCCATTCTTTTTTCAGACCATCACTCCGACAGGACCCCAAACGTGCACCATAAATACAGAAAAGTACCACGAAATGCTGCAAACGTTTGTTATTCCACAACTTAAGCAAAGAAACCGTTCGAACAGACAATCTTTATGCAGGATGGTGCTCCGCCACATATTAGTAATAAGGTAAAGCAGCTGTTGCGCCAAAACTTCACTGAGGATAGAGTCATAAGTCGCAGTTTTCCAGTTGCATGGACGCCTCGTTTCCCTGACCTCACTCCATGCGATTTTTGGCTCTGGGGTTATTTGAAATCTCAAGTTTATGTTGGTGGAATATCAAATTTGTCTATTCTAAAGGACAACATAACAAAGACAGTGCGGAATATTCCTCGTCATATGTTACATGCGGCTGTGGAGAACGTTTTGCACAGAATGCACGGTGTTATTTCTGAGAACGGTGCTCACATTGAATGTGGTCTAATTCATCACAGGGAAAGTTAATGTACGACGATTTTTGGAACTAAATTTTTTTTTCAGGGAATCCTTTTTCCCATGTCTTGATTAGTCTAAATATTATAGCTATTAGATATATAGCTATAATATATAGTCTAATATTATAGGCTATTGGGGCGGCTACAGGGCGCTCCAAACACTGTCACTTTAAAAAAGGATCACCCTGTATTTTAAATTTTAACATAAGCTCAATTTAGAAATATAATACATTAAAAAAATGCATAGTGTCATTTTATTGTTTGGCATATTTCTCATAGAGTGAATTTTTTTTTTTTAGTAAATTGCTGTCATTGTTCATGAAGGTCATGAAATTTTTCACAAGAATTTGTTAAATTATATTTCACACATAAAATGGCTTTCAAATTTCTCAACATTTAATTGTGATTTTTCTGATGTCCACACTTTATTTACGGTAGGAAAAACGCATTCAATCGCAGCTTTAGTTCCTGGTAAGGACAGAGCGCATTCCACAATTCTTAGAACATTATTGTATGGAAGATGGTTTGTTTCAAAATGATGAAATACATTTGATCTCTATTGTGACTTTTCCCGATGCCCAAGATTTAGCCGTTTCTTTATAAATATAGATTTTTAATAATGATACGTCATTAAAAAGATCATTTTAGGAAATATTACTATATAAGGTATTTCTCCCGCCTTAGCATGCATTCGTGGTGTAGTGGTCAGCACGCTCGCCGCGTATTCCAGAGGTCCGTGGTTCTAGTCCAAGCGAAGGTGTTGCTCATTTTTTATCTCTCCTGCTTCCTCCCCCCAAAAAAAACTCCAAATGTTTTACAGTGGTGCCCGAACTAAAAAGGGTGGTGGATGATGATTCTCCACCACCAGGATTTGCGACTGGGTCCGCTAATTCCCAGTCGCCCTTTAAAAGGGGGAGTATATAAGGTGTTTCTCTCGCCTTCTTAGCATGTCTTCGTGGTCATGGTCAGCACACTCGACGCGTATTCGAGAGGTCCATGGCTCTAGTCCCGGCTAGGGCATTCCTCATTTTTCATCTCTCCTGCTTTCAAAAATTACCTAATGGCTCTGCAACTATATGAGAAATTTGGAGTAAAATGATCGAATGATTTTTTTGCACATCATTCCAGTCAAGTTCTTCTTTTAATGTAACCCAATGAAAATGTTCAGTGTTATTGATAATGTAACTTCCACTCTTCTAAATAATCTATGAATCTTCTAAGAACTAATAATGAATAATCTAAGAACTTTTTAAAGTAATTCATGATATCCGCACGATTTATTGCACCTGCATCTTATCTTCTTGCTGACTTGCTACTATTTCGGATAGTTAATGGAGGAAAGAAAATTATTTTCTAACCGCTCTACTCTTGACACTGAGATTTTAAATTATTAACTTCATTTGCCGCTTCGATTACTGAAATTTTGTCACCTTCAATAAGTTTTATAGCATTTTGAAAAAGAGCTGCTTGATTGTGTGCAAACTGCAGCCAAATTTGTTAAGATTCTTTTTCAAAAAACTGTTCTAAAATTCTGGAACATTTACCCTGTGATAGAAAGTATGACTTCAAAGGATCGTATATTTTCACAATTCTTTCGACAGCTGGGAAAAGATTTGGTGGTTGCGAATAAATATAGTATTTAGTGGCCTCGGTCCGGTTAAGAGTGGTCTCTTTAGAGAAGTAAATTATAATTATTAATACTCCCCCTCTCCTCAGAAGCACTGCTGGTAACTTTTGCAATTAGTTACCTGCGTCGAGCAAAGATAGTCAAACAATCATCAGACAAGGTTCATTGTGTCAGTCGAACAAAGACAGTCAAACAATCATCAGACAAGGTTCATTGTGTCAGTCGAACAAAGACAGTCAAACAATCATCAGACAAGGTTCATTGTGTCAGTCGAACAAAGATAGTCAAACAATCATCACACACAGTTCATTGTGTAGAACCATAAGGTTATTTTGGAAGCAGGAGGGACATGAAAAATGAGCAATGCTCTCGCCGTGATTCGAACCACGGACCTCTCGGATACGCATTATGCATGCTGACCACTACACTACGAAAACATCCGAAGAAGTCGGAAAAAATACTTTATAATTGTAGTTTACATTTGCCTAAAAACAAAACCCATATCTATTTCAACAAAAATAAAACCATGAAATTATGTTTAGTCCAAAGGGAAATTTGCCTTGAAGGACTATTAATTTTGTTTTGGCATTTTGCCTTGGTTCACAATAAATGTCGATTCACTTTTCAAATTGTTGCCACCAAATAATATCTCCCTGTATTATATTTGAAGAAATTAAATAATGAAGAAGCTGCATAAGTGTATGTATATTTCTCGCATTGTGATAAAACAAGAGTACCTAGAGCCATCCAATTTTGAATAACGTCCGTTTCCACCCGAATATGAACATCTGGAAGACCAAATCTGGAATTTGGAATTTGTTTTAGTATCTATTTCATATTTTGTAACACTTTAACGAATTTTTGATTAACAAACTCAAGGATTTCAAAGCGAGCCATGGCAACGTTGTACAGAAAAAACATTTTTATCTCCAGCGCGTGAGACTGTGTATCGGAAATTCTAAAGATATGCTCATTTTAAATTATTTCGCGATATTGCTCTTGAAGTGAATTTTATGGTTAAGGGCGAAGAACATGACATTTAATAAATAAAGGTAACACACAAAACATCAAAGTAAAATGCCCCTTTGGACGTAATTTTAAAATCTAATTTTTTTATTTATTTTATTTATTTACTTTATTTTATTTTATTTTATTTTATTTATTTTATTTTATTTATTTATTTATTTATTTTTTGTTCCCCGCAGTGTATGTAGGTTCTATTGCTATTTTTTGTCTTTATTTGGAAGTATTTTTTTAAAAATATTTTTCGGCTTAACAAGTGTTTTCTCAAAGTTCCAAATATTTTCTCTCATAAAACATTTGATCTTGAACATTTTCCAGCGAAAGGAGTTTGCACTCAATCTTTTGAGCATTTTTTCCATCCTTCGATAACTTCAATTTCTTTCTTTCTTTTTTTCAAATAAATGTTTACTGAAAGCATTTATACCACTACTTTGTAAAAGAAATGGAATTCATCAATCTTTTCTTCAGGATAATGACGTCTATTGTTTTATTTACTCTCTCGACTGAGCGCATATTAGTACCTACTATCATCCTAATGGCTAGCAAGAATCATAGCCGAATTAGCATTTAAGGCGGCGAGAAAGGCTGCTCAATTTCGGTCCCTTTTCTTTCAATTTTCTTTTAGAATATGGAATAAGAAAATAAAAGAAAATTAGAAATTCTGTCATTTTTTCAAAAATGATTTCCTCTGATATTGACTAATTTTCGGACAAAATTAATCAATTAATGTTCCAGTTAATGGAAGATTTGAAGTAAAACGTGTTAATTTTTTTTTTTTACTAAATAAAGTTAACTTTGCTTTTATTTTGCATATACAGGTGTCTCAGTACCACATTTCAGAACTTCTAGCAGAGGGGTGAACTCCGGTGATTCGGAATCATATAGCAATGCGGAATCGGAAATGCTTTCCTGAGGCGTTGGTGGACATGGAAACATCAGAAATTAAAAGACGCCACCGGTAAGTAAATATTCTTTTTAATAATAAATTTATGTGAACAAACGTAACATGAGTCGAAGATAGTGTTCGAAGTTTTGTCCACCGACTTCAGTGCACGCCCCACATCTATAGCGCATGGAATTCCGAATATTCTGGATTATCCCATCATGTCTCGAATTTCCCGGACAGCTACTGCGATTCGTGCAACCAGCTCCTTGGCGTTGTCAAAGCGGATGTCATGTACCAGTGTCTTCATATGCCCCCTAAAAAGATAATCAGGGCATAATGTGCCCGATGGTCGAGCAGGCCAACGCACCGGACCACCACGCCCGATCCACTGTTGGCCAAATCTGGCGTCTAGGTGGCAACGAATGTTGCAGCTGAAATGGGTAGTGGCCCCATTCGTGTTGGAACAACATTGCCGGTCGCATCGAGGCAGAAATCTGTTCGTCATCTTAAAGTTGTGGCTTGATTTGCTGCAGAGAGATCAAGTAGATAAAACCGGTTAGACGAAAAGGCAACAGATAAGGTTCGATGAGGTTATCTCCCACATGAGGGTTATCTGCCGCCTCGAAACGAGCGTTATGTGCGTTAAATATTCCTTCCCTTGTGAAAGAGGATTCATCGGTGAACATTATTAACCATCGGTGAATTATTGAAATATTAGTAGGAAGACAGGGATCTGCAGCACGCTTTTCAAGATACCATTCTGCAAAAGCAAAACGAAGTGCATAATCGCCCGGTTGAATAGCCTGGATCCGCTGCTCGCGATACGGATGCATTTCGTTTTCGAGAATCCTGCAGATGCTTGTAGTCCCTGTGCCTGGTGTAGAACATCCTCTTCGGCGTTCGGAGTCCGTGCTGATCTTGTCCGATTCATGGCAGCTCTTTGAAAGGAACTTGTTTCAGTTAACCTCCGGTGTAGCCTTGTAGAGAAATTATGGCTGGGTATATGCCTCATATGATATTGTTCCGTGTACAAGCAAAGAATGTGTATTGTTAAGATGGAAAACTTCTTTTCAACAGGAGTGGCTTCGTCCCAACGTAGAGGGAAACCGCTGCGCATGCGCGAAATATCTGTCGCCAAAGCTGGAAGCCGGGTCGAAGTTCGAAGGTCACTTTTATCAAGAATTCATAAAGCAAATATCGTTTTTAATTTCTTTAAACTTTAAAGGAAAAGATTTTTTTTCGAAAGTAAAATTAATTAATGGATTAGTTATGTACAAAAATGAGAGTATAAATTATCGTGAAAAGTCAAAGAAGAAACGTTTTGTCAAAGAACGTTTCTTCTTAACACGTGTTCCTCAATTTCATGTACACATCGCGGAGGGAAAAATTCTCGCCGCTAGGCTTTGTCGCCAAATCCCTTGGCGAATTTTTCCGTCCGATTCCCAGCGTCGTTTACATTACGTTTATGGAACCTTTCCTTCTTTACGTAGACGTTTTTTAGTACAAGCGCTGTGCAGTTGGTTCACTACAATCTGCAGTCCCATATGCCAAATGCATATCGGCTAACTACGCGCTCGTATAATTATTCATCATACTAACTCTGCGTCCTTGTGCAAAATGACGATTCTTTGCAAGAACTCTCCGAATTTTCGCACAACGCAATCTACCGCGTCAGAAAAGCATTTCAGACCCTGTATTGCTATAAGATTCCGAGTCGTTGGAGTGCCCTATCCGGCCTAAAAGTTCTGAAACGTGGTTCTGAGACACCCTGTATAAGTAAACTAAAGTCAGTTGCGCAACAGCCCTAGTGGGCCACGGCCTGCAGTGCCCTATTTTTGCTATCTGGACCTTTGGGCCCCGGAGTGCATCAGCATATGTCCTGGGCAAGTGGTCAGCTTGTCGCAGAAGCCCCGGTGTTTAGTCCCCAAGCGAACTTGGTACTCATTTTATCGACCCAGTTAATCCTTAGAAAATCTAAGTTTTCGATAGCCTGTATGCTTAATATACCGAAACGCCCGTCCCCGTCCATTATCCATTCTGTCCGTTTCTCTCCTCCCCGTTCATTAATGCACAAAGAGGTGTGAAGATTTCAAACGACATCCTCTCTGCTTCCTAACAAAGAAGCTTCCATTAGCCTTTTAGGACAAGCTATCTGCAATTAACTGACATAATGCATTTGAGGAAACGGCACCTGCTACTGTATACTTTAGGGGAGAAAAGAAAAAACATCGTAATCTCGGCCGTTTCGGGCGATTGTGTTCGTTTGGATGAAAGGCCGTCCAGGACGTTTTGGCCTTCAAAGGGTTAAGGGATGAAAGGCTGAGTCAACCTTGCCCAGTCGGGAATCGAACCCCGGACCTGTGGCGCAGCTGCGCGACACACTAGAACCTGTATAAGTAGAATTTAATGAATTAAGCTCTAAAATAATTTAATTTAAATTGAAACTGAAAGAATTAAGTTTTAAAATTTAACGTGAATTATTTAAACTTAAGTTAAAAGTAAAATGGAACTGATTAAATTTTAAAACAATTAGTGAAGTTGTAAATTTAATGTTATGTTGTTAGCTGTTTTGTAAATAACAATAAGTGTAAAAAAAATACTTTTTTTATCTAATTTTCTCACCTGAGAGGTTTTTTATGTGAGTTCTTTAAAAAGCTTCTTAAACGAGTTTTGTTGTACATTGATTCTCGTTTCTTCATATGTTAAACGAGGATTTTTTTAGTTTGCGTCAAATCAAATTTCATAACCTATATCTATCCAAGTAAAATTAAACTAAGAGAAAATTCCTATGCTGACGTAAAATAATAATCTTTACATAACTAACATATATTAATGTACAGTAACAAAAAATATCCTTTAAATTATTTGATTCGGCAAAGAAAATTTTAAATGAATAAATAAATCCATTATGAACTTAATTTTGCTTGGCTTAGAAAGAAAATTAAGTGATTCGAAAAGTTCGAAATTCAAGAGCGCATTTCCTTCAGTTTATTTTTTATTACATTTCGGAACGAAGAAAAAATATTCGCAGGAATAAAATAAATAGAAAAATTCTACAAAATAATTTTATCTACCCTTTAAAATAAAGAAAAAGTTTTAAAAAAGCCATTATTATGTTTTCAGAATGCTTGTTTGTTACTTGGCAACGTCCGAGGAATCTTCTACCTGATGACATTTATCATGAGAGTCGTCATAAATTAGCCGTCCACAGTTCATGTGAAAGTCTTTTAAGACAACACGTTTTTGTCTTCTGTCGTTGAAGTTTTGCTGAGGTTGCTAAGAAACAAAACTTTTCACAAGTGATATTAAAAGCTCAGATAAACAATGACTTCACGGGACAAAGTCTGTAAAGAACACGCGTATTTTCTTTTATCATTTTCTCTCATTAATCATTTATATTTCGCCATTTTCTTACTTTTATTTAAAAAAGGGAGGAGAATTAAAAATGGAGGAAAAAGTGAATTAAATAGGATTTACATATGATTGTTTAAACATTTATCTGTTGAAAAAAGGAATAAATCAAAAACTAGGAAAGAGTTAAAGTGGGTCTGATATATATGAAAAAAAAAGGAATGACATGAAGCTGAGTGAAAAGAAGTAGAATCAATGAAACTATAAAACACTGGTGGAAAATAAATTCGCAGATTATTATGTGATTTTTCGGAGTCATGATAACACGAAAAGTCGGCAATGCTGCTGCCGGAATTCGGACTCTAAGTCTTCGAAGCCAGCTGAACACGTTACCACTTAAACCACGAACACACACATCGAAGAAGGGAAAAATTCCTTAGAACTTATGTTTGTGTTTGCACAAATAAAGATTTTCTTATGTTCCCTGAGCACTTCGAAAAAAAAAAGTTCTATATCTCCCTTTCTACTGGGCCGATTGACGAAATTCAAATTGTGTTTATATAGGTATTTCGACACAAAATCAGACCTTTTTCTGAAATGGCATGCCAATGTTTTCCCGTATTTCGATTCTACGATTCAAATTATGCCTACATATTAGATTTTTTAAAATTTGGTGCGAAATTTACGGGGATATTCAAAAATTTATCTTGGCGCATTTTTTCCCGTTTGCGCCAGGAATAATTCACTTGGCGGAATTTTTAATTTATAGTAATCTACTAAATATCCTTTTTTTCACTGTTGACGAGCGGAAAAGAAGTCATCGTTTAATACTTTCAACTAATTTTAACAAAGTATGTAAACCACATTTGGCGTTATTATCGCTTATAACAAATATGCCATACTTCAGAATGCAGCAGTATGTAAATTCACGTATATCTTAGGAAATGTTGAATAAAAAAATCTAATTTTTTGCAAGTGTGCTTAGAAATACATCTCTTTTAAGATGATGGTAAAAATTTTTATAGGTTATATTTCAAAATCTTTTTCGAAAAATTTATAAACATTATTTAAAAATACAAATTTTAAAAATAAATCTTAAAAAAGTGGGCGAATTTTATTGGGAATGAACCTAAATTTCGTACTGTGAAAGGAAGAATCAAATAAGTTTAATTTAAAAAGAGATATTAATATTTATATACCAAATTCAATTAACATGGGAAAGCTAATTTTTTTTAAAAAACTACTCCTGAGATTTTTACAAAACTTGGCAATTTGGCATAATTTGTGTCGTAGAAACGAAATATGAAAAAAAAAAGCTTTTTTTTTTTCGGAAAAAGCCCGATTTTGTGTCAAAATACCTATATTTGAACAATAATATATTGTTGCGTTATACGGGTTCGTGGATTTGAGAGTATCCGATGAAAACACGATGCAGAACAATAAAAAGCACAATTTATTTACAAGAATCACTATTTACAGCACAGTTCCAAAATTACCTTTAAAGGCATCGAAAATCTACAATAAATACGCTGAAACAATCAGCAACACAGCTTCAGGCTGTAACTGTAAAGGTAGCTTCACCGCAACACTAAACTTATAAGAAACACCGTGGAACAATCACCAATACACTGTCAAGCTATACTGTAAAGGTAGCTTCACGGCAAAGCACTATCTCGATCGCTTTCCGTTCACAAAACTTTCGCGTAGCTTAGCACTCACAGTAAGCAGCTATTCTCATAATGCCGACTCTCAGAAACTCAGGGGTTTATATAGCTTTTCCTTAGGTTCCACACGTTTCGAGAAATATCTCGACAGGAAGTTATTCTAGAAGCTTCCCGATTGGACCATGGGATATCGCCTATTTGGTCGCCAAACGGGCGATAAAGTCGCCAATCTGGCAACCCTACCATGCACTATTTTATGGCAACCCTAGTGCTATGCCGGAAAGCTTACATACAGGCGCAACCGCCGAATTTTTTGCAACAATATGTAAATCTAATATATATCTTAAGTCGCGCTTTCGAAACATGAAAAACACAAGTTGAATTTCGTCAATTGGCCCAGTAGAATGGAAGATATAGAACTGTCCCCCCCCTTTTTTTGAGCAATGTACATTCCATTTAAAACCATAGACATCATAACACTTTTTGTCCATTTCTTTGTAAGGCATTTAAAAAAAATCAGCTGTTATAAAGAACTTTACTAATCTCGCCATTTGACATGCGCAGCTTTCAAGCAAATTCCTCGAATTTACAAAAATATGGGATCAAAAACTATAAAGGTTTCAAGAGACCATTAAGTATTTAAAGCATGAGAAATCGTGTCAGTCATCGTCGGTCTTCGAACTGCGGATCTTCCAACTGCTAATTGGATGTGTTACATCATGAGAGCACGCACAGAGGAAAGCAATAATTTCCTACATTTACTCCCACTTAAGGGGCGACTGCGGAGTTTTATGATCAGTAGACCGAATTCGGGTGCTGACGAGTTATCGTCTGCAACATTCTAATTCGTGTCACTGTAGAGAACTGTTAAAATATTTGAAATCGGGAAACATGAAAATTCAGAAGTTCCCACGCCAATATTCGAATCGCAGATATTATCGCTGCTAGTTGGACGTGCACCAAAAAGCATTCTCGGGAGTGCCCCGTAATTGCTTTCTTTCTTCTCTACTTAAGGTATCTGCCTACGTTAAAAAAAACGATTTCGGCGAAAAAAATTCGATTTTTTTATTGCCCAATTTGAAAGATCAGTTTTGTAGGATTCCAAAAATGGTTCATTTTTACGTTTATGATAATTAGAAGAGAAGATATAGCCAATTAACTGCACCGGAAGTGAAAGCAGAAAGACCGGAAGTGCCATTTAAAAGGCTCCGTGCTTTTTTTTAACCTGTTTGTATGTAAATTGTGCTAAAACATTTCGTTTTAATTCTGGGTACTTTTTTTTGTTTCTGGCAATAATTATTTGCCTTAATTTATCGAATTGGGACTGGCTACACTGTAATTATTGTTTACATTTGTTCCACGCTTGTTCTTCGTTTGCTACACACATATTGACGCTTTGTTTTTGTTTAATTTTTATATTTATCTCTTTGCTTCTTTTATTTATTTTCTTTTGAACATTTGTTGCATTATTTTAAGTATTCTAAGATGCCAAAAGCGAGATCTAAGAGAAGTAAAAAGCGATTTTTTTACGGTAATCGTTATACAACTGGAACTCGAACTGTTTTTGATAATGATGTAACATCTGCAAGCTCATCGAAATTAAAAACTTTTGAACTTACAGATGTTATTACTGCAAAGAATGATCAAGACTTAAAAGGAAATAGAATATTTGATATTGCAAAATTAGCTTCTGTCTTTTCTATTCTCTGCTGTCCAGTGTGTTTCAAAACTGGCTTGCAATTAGTAGAAGATTCAAAATTTGGACTTTGCTCAAACTTCAGCTTGAAATGTAAATGCGGATTTATAAAAGCATTTTCTTCAACTCCCAAAAATAGAAATAAGAATATTTTAAATTCTTTCTTGGTACTTGGATTAAGACTCATTGGAAACGGTTACACATCTGGTAAAAAGTTGTTGTTTACCTTGAATTTGCCATTCATTTAAACAGCATTTAGGAAATCAAATAATATAATAGAAAATCAAAATTACTTAAGTATGAAGATACGGAGGGCGTGATGTACAAATGTGGAGAATTTTAAGTGTGTAAATACAACAGAACAGTTTTTCTGTTAATGTGAAATCTTTAAATGCGTTTTCTGGAAAACTAATTTTTGTAGTGTTTTTACATACAAGAAATGTAATTACTCAAAATGTTCTAAAGATATCTCTATGAAATTTAACCATAGTGTTTTCTATATTGATTACTAGGTTTTAAGCTAAAATCTAAGTTATATTTATTAATCTGATTGTTTTATAAGCATTTCTATACAAAACGATAGGAAATATTTTACAAAAAACTGTTTTTTTTCATGTAATTACACATATTTTAGTAAATTTTAGAAATATCATAAACATTTTAGTTCATAACACAGATAAGTGTTGTAGTAGTATACAGTATAAGTAAAATTGAAATATATGGAGCGGAAAAAAATATACGACATTTAACGTAAGTGTTAAATTCTCCTAAAAATTTGCATAAAATTGCATATATTTCAAAAATTTATGAAAATATTCCTAAAAATTTACCTATTTTCATGATATGATATCATATTTTGACTAAATAAATATATATTTAATCAGAATTCTATGTTTTTAAAAAAAAGTGGTTCGAACGTAGGCAGATAAAGCCCACTGTAAAGAGTGACGTCACCGAGTTGGCCCAAATCCAAGTACTAGTAACGCGCTATCGTCCATCTCATTTTACTAGTTTCGAACGCTCGTGAAAGGACACATTAGCTGTTTCGGACAAAGAAACGTGAAAATCATTAAATCTAACAAGGCCATCATTTATTTACATTTGAAACTCTTATTAGAAGAGTGAATTAAGTCAGTTGGTGCACCAATTCCAGGGCCTTTTTGCCCAGTGAGACCAAAAGATGACTTCGAGTTTTGACCACCGAAAATTTGGTCTTCCTTTCCGGTGGCCAAATTGCTTGTTTTCTCGCAGGAACTCTAATTTTAATTGTAAATTGTTTTTAGCCCAAAGGGCTATTAATTTTGTTTTGGCATGTTGCAGTGAAGACTTTAAATGTCGGTTCACTTTTCAAACTGTTGCCACCAAATATTACAGCCCTGCATTATATTTAAAGACATTAAATAATGAAGATCTGCATAAATGTATGTATGTTTCTCGCATTGAGGTAAAACAGCGGTACCTATAGCCATCGAATTTTGAATAACGTAATCCCCTTCTTCCGAATATGGGCATCTGGAAGTCCAAATTTGAAATTTGTCTTATTATCTATTTCATATTTTGTAAAGCATTTACCAGTTTTTGATCAAGAAACTCAACGATTTTAAAGAGAGCAATGGCAACACTGTACTGAAAAAAAAAATAATAATAATAATTTTTATCGCCAGCGCGAGAGACTGTGTACCGGGAATTCTAATGATACACTTATTTTAGAGGTATTTTGTGATATTGCTGTTGAACTGAATTTTATGGTTTAACTGCGAAGAACATGGTATTTAATAAATAAAGGTAACACACATCACGTTAAAAAAATGCTCCTTTCGGCGTAATATAAAATTTGAAAGCTTTCAGATTTTTTTTATTACTTTTTACTTTTATTTTAGAAGAGCCAGGATGCCTTCTATGCTTTTCTTAAATGTATCTTAGCTATAATGAATTTTAGTAATTGAACTTGTCCCTCAAGTTTGAAGTGTTTTATGGATAAACCGACAGCGTTTAAGCACTGAAGATGAAGAACACCAGCTCGGGAGAAACGAATAACTAATGATAAAACTGAAGTTTTTAGGTAAACAGAAGGAAGCTTTATTAATATATTTTGACAGGAAAAAGAACCCATAGAAGAAGTTGCAAACAAATTAGTTAGCGTAGATGGATTTACTGCAGATGCAACTACAAAGAATAATCTTTGTCTGTGTTACACAAACTTCACAGACAGCATCTATTAGTAGGATTTTTACACTCGATTTTTCTTCTTCTATAAATTGTGAGCCGATATGAATGCTATACAAACAATGCGATACAATTTGGTTTATTTTTCTTTGCAAGTAAATTTGTTTTACTTACAGGGAAGCAATATCATGCTGTAGCTTTTCTTTGTTTCTTACAAATAATCTAATGAAGGTATTATAGGAAAATAACATCATACTAAAGTTTTTTTTTTTTTTTTAATTTCTTACAAATAATCTAATGAAGGGGAGGGACCTTTAAACTTTTTTTTCACGGTTACTTAAACCGTGAAAAAAAAGTTTAAAGGTGAAAAAACAATTTTTTGGGCAAATTGCCAAAAAAATCGTTTGCGATTACTGCCTTTCTGGGCAAGGGCAAATTCCCCAAACGGCAATTTGCCCAGAAAGGCTATTAACTTCGTTTTGGCATTTCGCCTTGGTTTACTATAAACGGCGTTTCACTTTTCAAATTGTTGCCACCAAATATTACTGCCCTATGTTATATTTAAAGAAACTAAAAAATGAAGAATCTACATGAATGTTACATGTACGTTTCTCGCATTGTGGAAAACCGACCCTAGCTAGAGTCATCAAATTCTGAATAACATAGTCCTCCACCCGAACATTGCATCTGGAAGCCCAGATTAGAATTTGTTTTATTTCTTATTTCATATTTTGTAAAATATGTCGTATATATTTGTAAATATAAATTTGTCAAATATATATATATATATATATATGTCAAATATATACATTTATGCCATAATTTGTAAGTGCTTTATTTTTTACCACGATATCTTCCGCGGCCATACTTTTGAACCGCTTTATTTTCGACTACGATGTTATAGAACTGCAGTGTTTTTTTTTTTTTTGTTTGCTTGTTTTGCTTTTCTGACTCTCACGATTTTTT
>KK113748.1:197874-222065 GCA_000611955.2 Stegodyphus mimosarum
ATAAGAATGAGGGAATTTTATTTGGAGTGAAACTAAATTTAGAAATGTGAAAGGAAGAATCAGAAACGTTTAATAAAAAAAAGAGATATAAATAAATATATATAGCAAATTCAATTAACACTGTGGAGCTAAAATTTTGAGAGCTAAGTTTTTAAAAACTACTTTTTTGGATTTTTACAAAACCTGGCATTCTGGCATAATTTGAGTCGTAGAAACGAATTATGGGAAAAACTTGGCATGTCATTTCAGAAAAAGTCCGATTTTGTGTCAAAGTACCTATATTAGAACACTGCTATATATAAATCTAACACATATCCTAAATCGCGCTTTCGAGACATGAAAAACGCAAGTTGAATTTCGTCAACCGGCCCAGTAGAACGGGAGATACGGAACTGTCCCTTTTTTTGGGAGGGGGGGGGCGCAGTATACAATCCATTGCCATCTTATTTAATAAATCCACGTCAGGCAACGTGTAGCAAGTATTACACGCAATGATCTTATGCTGGATAAATTTCCATTTTTTAGTCGTAATATTCTCTTTTAATTTTTCTTTTCCTGCAATTGCCATTTGTAACCATATGACCAGTTTTTCTATAATAAGACTTCATTAATTCCCATCTCTTCAGGGTTATTGCTACTATTTATCTCCTCTTGCACATCACATGTTATTTCCCTAAGGATCTTGCCATGAATTCGTTGTTTCCTTTCTCTTCATCATCGTCAACACACCTTCCTTCATCAATCTGATCTTTATAGGATTATACTTCTTTTTTAGCATTTCTCAGATCTCCCCTATATGATCTAAACATCTAGCAAGATTTCTTTCATATATATTAGTTGTCGTTTACTCTATTATTTCGATACTGTTTCTAATTAACCAGTCTGCAATGTTATTAATTTCATTCGTCAATTCTTTAGCAGTCCTACTTACTTGGATTACCTGATACACATTTGGTCTCGGAAAATGTATCTTTTCCAGTCTGATTTCCTTGACTTAAATTCAAACTCGCCTTTAATGAAACCTCTACGCTCACTTGATTTCTATCATTTTACACTGGGGCACGAGGTAAATAAATATGTAGTTAAAACATGATAAACATGCATAAACAACAATAAAGTTTTCTAAAAACCTCTTTAAATAAAAAATATCTTCTAAAAAATTAATAAAATGTTTTAAAAAAGCAATCAAACACCTCAAGTCATTCAAAAAACACCAGAAAAAAAAACCTAAGCATTTCAAGAAAAACTTCCCCAATGGGCTTACCAGACACTTACCAAAATGATGCACAACCGATGTTACTTGTTGCCAGATTTCCCGAGCCAGATGCACCTCAGTAAACACGAATTCAAGAAACATTTGAAAAAAAAAGTCGTTTTTCATCGGTGCAAAACCACCGTCCGCCTCATTAGACTTAGTTCCACATTGCAATAAAAATTCTTCAAACTTTTAAACATTCACTGTGCAAAACATTTCAAATACTCCTTCCAGATATAAGAATAATACACAGTTCTAAAACTTACTCATCTATATAAAAACACAGCAGAATTACCAACAGAAATACATTATGTCCTGCCCTGGCCTGGTCTTAATGTTTTTCCCATTAAGAAAATAAATGTGTAAGATTCTGCCTCCTTAAGAGTGTGTTCGGTTTTAGTGTTGGAGCTTCCGTTAGTGACGTAGAGTTCCCTGCTTCTATGGTAGCAATATCCTCTACCTCATTGCCCGTAATTCCTGTGTGTGCAGGAACCCAAGAATGAATGGGTCTTTGTGAAACCAGCATTGCTAACAGAATGCCTCTGATGTTATATACTTGTGCAGCGAACTGTGGGGCGTGATAACAATACGTGGGGGGGGGGGACGACGAGAATATCGAAAAGTCGAAAATAAAAGATTATTTAAAAAATTATTAATTTACTAAAAGGAAGCAAACTAAAATACATTCTGATATAATAAAAAATAAAATACACATTTGCACTGATACAGTGTACTTATAAATGCATCAGCACTGCACAATGGATTTGATAATTAATTTATCAATACTAAATCAAGAACAAGTTTAATAATTACTAGTGACTCTCATACTTGCAGAGCAAAGTTATTCATAAACAGGTTTAATATTAGAAATTGACACTCTAAGTTCTGTTAACTGAGATCTATATTTTGTCTTCAGAGCAGCCACCGCAGAAATTCCCGGTTTCACAAAGGTAGGATGTTAGGAATGGTAATAGTATACGAAATGCTTTCATTTCTAGTGCAGAAAATTCATCATCCAGCCCATCCCAAAATTCAAAGAGTGATTTATTACTAAATTACCTTTTGATTTCGCCACTTGACGTGAAATCTATGAAGATTTCTTCTTCGGCAGTCGAAAGTCCTTCTGGAGTATTTTGAAATGAATCCTTAACCCACTCGTAACCTGCTATCAAGTTGCCATCAGCAAGAAAATACTTTTTAAAATTCTTTGGCAGCATGGCTAAATGATTTTCAGTGGTTTCAAATACAACTTTCACGTGTTGTTCTTCAGCCTTGTAAATTTATCCACATTTTCAAACATTTTTAGGTTTTTTTTTGCTTTAAATTTCTGTTCCATAATACTAATTTTCTGCAAAAAAAACATTAATTTTTATCGTTCGTCTCCAACATATGTATATTTGCTCCTTGGAGTTGAAGATTCAAGGTCTTTAATTTCTAGTACGACCAAGTAGCTCAATTTCATCCCAAATAAACCATCCGGAAACTTCTCAGCTTCGTGTCGGTTTTTCTCTTCTAGAAAAGTGGCAATTTCGTCTCCCGATTCATAAACACATCGCAAATGTTTCCCACGTGATAACCACCTTGCCTCGCAATAAAATAGCAACGATGAATGTACTGCACCGATGTCTTTACAGAGAAGATTTTTGACTTGTTTTGGGGGGGAAGTCTCATTTTTATATAATTTACTACTGTCACAGCTGTCGTTGGCACAATATTCAGATCATTTCTTGGTCATTCATGTCTTTGGAAGCCAGAGCTTCTTTGTGGATCATGCAATCTGTTCAAATGCAATGTGGAGATTTTTGTTTCACAAGTGCTTGTATACTTTGGAATCTTCCAGACATTGTACGAGCACCAACAGTGCTTACTTTTGCGAATTCTCAAGTTGCGAGAAAGTAATTTGTGAATATGTTTAGTCGAAAGAATCCAACTGTGTTAACTTAAAGATTGTAGCCAAGCTTTGTGAATTTTGCATAGCAACTATAACGAATGATGTAAAATGCATTTTAAAGTATTACGTGTTAAAATGTTCTATTGAATGTTGAAGTGCTAATATCAGCTTTTAAACTATTGTAAAAGTTAAACTTGTACAAATGTAAGTTTTGGTCAAGCATGACTCTAAATACTTTGCTTGAGAGAAATGAATGAAAGTATGGATTGAATGTGTTTAAAGTTAGGGTCTCCAGGCTTTACTTAAGAATTTAAATCAAGTTCTATTTTAGCTCATTAGATGTAGTTTTGTGTTTAAGGAGTCTTCTGAGGTCTTGAACGTCAAGTTCTAACAAATCATAGCTGTTGTGTAGATGGTAGAGTAGATTCGTGGTAACACAGCATTAACACGCTGAATTCACTCAGAACAATTTCTGGAGAGCGTGGAAGGGAAGGAGATTTAAATTTTGTGTGAATGAAAGTTGTTTGAGGGCCAGAATAATTTCGATAAGGTAAAGTGATAAGAAAAATAAAATGGCTTGTGAAAGAAAACCAGAAATACTTTTTCCTTGCAGATAATTTGGAAGGACAAAGACTGAACTCTGACTGAAAGTAAAGATGAAGCAGATGTATATCAAATTGTAAAATTTATGAATGTAAAAATTCTGAGTTTTAGCTTTAGAAATTTTTGTAGTTGGCCCTAAACAGGAAAAATTTATTGATGAAATTCATTCAAGAAAGCAGAATTACTACAAGTTTAAACTTTGATATAAAAGAATTTTTGTAGAATTTACACTCTTAAACAAGGTCGTTTTGAGACCTTATTCTTCGAGTAGTTAATTCTGGTGGGGAAAGATGTAAGGTTTATCCTAATTTTATAACAGTTATTTTAAGTTGATGCATCTTTCCTATCTCTTCTAGCTTCAGCTTGTCAGGACTGAGTGTTCTGTGCATACTTTTGGCGAACATGGTCTTAACAGTGTTAAAGTCCTGATCTTGAACAGGGAGCTGAATGCAGCTATGTTCTGTGGTAGAATAACTGTGGTTAAGTGGTAGAATAACTGCATGTAAGAGGGGTTTAAAATTACCCTTTTATTAAACCACTATTTACAGCCACTTCCCCACTCGGAAGGGATAACAGAAAATAATGACCGCACTTGGGTCCAAACTGAACAATCAAATAATTTAAAATAAAGTTAAGTAGAAAATTAAAAAGTCGTTGCTCTCAGAGCTATAAACGTGAGGTTGGCCTCTATGCTAAACTGTCAGTGGTGCGTAGCAAGATTTAGCTAATACTAACGCACTTAGATTTCTCCAATAAGTAATAGCGTAACAGTGCTAAGGCTTAGAATTTAAATACTAGCTAGTCAGGCGAACGTCGAACAGAGCCACAGCGATCTGAGACTAAAAGCTGTCTCACACCGAGAAGTTCCTCGCTAACCTTTTAAATACAAAAACTTGGCTCCACTTCAAATTAGCATAAAGCTGAAACGCGCGCTCATTCTAACAGGAAGTTGAAATAAAAGCTCAAAGGAAAGAGAAATTAACATAAAACTTTGTTAGTTTAAACTAAAACCTTACAATTTCCTACCAGAATGTATTTTCAGAAACGCGGTTAGTGCAAATGAATAAGAATTGTATTTAAGTTGATGTTTCACTGACTTCGTTAAGAGCCCGACTACCTCTCTCTCTAAGCTATTGCTACGCTCGGCCGTACTTTAGCCCTTGATTAGCTTCGCCGACTCAACTGAGATTTAGGGGCCAACTACTTAGAATCTTGATAGCTTCGGCTATAGGTTTTACTTAAGCTTTTGTTAAGTTTAATTTCATATTAATTTGAGTTCAAGCCCAAGTGGAGGCTTTGCTGTACGCTCCGAGTTAGGAGCTGACTGTGTCATACTTATTTTGAGAAATAAAGGGTAGTTAACCCTTCTTGAGTCTTACGTCTCTGTTCGCACACTCTAGCGATTGTTCGCTTATCAGTGTTAGTGGTTTAGAATATTAAACTGTGAAATAGAAAGGTGAAACCCCCACAGGCTAAAAAGCTTGCTGCTTGTTATATTTCAAACTGTTTACTCTTACAGACAACTGAATTTATGTAATAGCACCCCGTACTCATTAATTATGAGAATAAAAAGTTAGATTCCAATAACTGTACCAAGTATTAAAATTGAGAAAAATAAGAACAGCGTACACGATATCATGGTACTTTAGTTTTGAAAAAGGTTTATAGATTTCGATGATTTTTTTTTCTGTTACAGGTAACACGCGCGAATGCTGTCTACCCACTGCCGTTAAACGCGTTGTTCCTATCACTCATATCATTATACTTGTTTTCAAAGTTAATTTTATCAGTCAAATATTTTTAAAGTGTGTTATTTAAAATGTGCTTTGTTATGAAATTACGAAGAGATATATTTGATATGCTTGAAAAATTTTATCACAGCTGAAATAAGCTGATAACTAGCATACGTCTCCTCGCCGGAAATATCGAGTTGCCGCATAAATTTTTTGGAGCAATTATTTTGGCACGTGTTGGTTAAAACGTTTGGTTTATTTGATTATGGCAAAGCACGTTTTAAGGGAAAAGGGTTCGTATACACGTTACACACGAAGAAAACCATGAAAACGCCCATGCAGCCAGTGCCTTCCCACAGATTCTCATTCCGGACTAAACTACCAGTGTTCAGTGACTTTACCGCTCGATTGCTGGTGGAATTCGCTTATAACAGAAAAGATGGATTTTGAAAAATTATATATATCGTATCATAAATATTATATACTAGCGGAAGTACACGATCCCGGTCGAATTAGATTGAGAGTAATGTATCTAACGATAAAGAGAACCATACCCCTGTAATCCTTTTCTAATAATGATGCAAAATATAAGATTCATAATCATACATTTTTCAGTTTGGCACGATATGGAACCCACATAAAAATGTCCATAGAAAAATAAGCTAATTCTCTGTCACTATATCAGTAAAAATGGTACGCAGTTTTTAATGATTTTCGTCTTTCTAATCAGTTGGTCGAAAAAGCTCAAGTTCCATGCTATATTTCACGTATATTGAATTTTAGTCGATTAAATGTGGCAAAAAAATTATTATAATTGATCAGAAATCACGCGAACAAACAAACACACAAACAGGCATTCTTCTTTATATACCGAAATTTTGTAAAATCTACAAACTTTTGAATAATGAACTCTACGATTTGAAAAGCGAGCAGTAGCAACACTTTTCGAAATAAAGCATTTTTCTCTCCAACTCGCGAGATTGTTGCCACTCGGAAAAATGAGTGCGAAAATTAGTATTTTCAGAGTTTTTAATTAGTATCTCGGCTAATTAAGTCACACGAAGGTAAGAATAATCGAAATGGCTTCCCAAGAACTTTTGGAATCGAGAATAATATACCCGGTGGCCATAATTAAACGGACAGTGCTCACAGTGTTCTGTAGCGCGATCTATTTGCGAGAATGACGCCATATTTTGTAGGAATATTAAACAAGACGGGGGACGAAGGATTCTGAGAAAAAACAAATTAGTTCCAAAAGTCACCGCTAGGGGAATATTTGGCGCTGTGTAATAGAAAATAAAGTGTTAACCTTTCTTGCCAGAATGGAGGTGGATGCTGCTTGGCCGTGGAAAATCTTATGAGGAGACGAGGCCCACTTTTACCTGAATGGAACTGTACTGTGAATACGCAGAACTGCCGAATTTGGGATGACAAATCACCACATGCAGTCACAACAATTCCCTTACATTCACCAAAGTTAACTGTTTGGTGTGGGTTCAGAGCGGAATTTATCGTAGGTCCATTCTTCTATGAGAACATTACCCCGACAGGACCGGAAACCTGTTCTGTTACCGGAGAGAAATATCGCCACATGTTGAACAGCTTTGTGATTCCGGCACTTCAGCAAAGACAATGCCTGGGGGAAATCATTTTCATGCAAGATGGAGACCCTCCACACGTTGCTGTACGGGTGCAACAGATGCTACGACAGAAATTCACAACAGAAAAAGTCATTAGCCGCTACTTTCCAACTGCATGACCACCTCGGTGGCCTGATCTTACCCCATGTGACTTCTGGCTATGGGGTTACCTTAAGTCCAAGGTCTATCAAGGAGTGTGTTGGAGCTTTTAATTCTTAAGAGTTTGTGTTTATGTTTTAAGTTCAATACCAAATGATAAGTCAATATTTGGATAAACAATTCTCAATAACATGAATGTGTAAAGTTTGTGACAACATGATAAATACAATATATACTGTAAAACTAGTGTTCAATTAAATAGCAAATAGTGACCATGAGCTCCAACAGAATAATTAAATAAATGCGTTGTGTAACATATATTGGGTCCAGTGTTCTAAATTAAAAGTGAAAACATTACAAGAAAGTTAAAATTAAATATGGAATTTATTAAGAGGTACTGAGTTAATACAGAATTTTACATTGGTGGCGGAGGTGTGAAATAACATAAAAAATCATACCGTTCCAAATAGGGAAGTTAACATTGTAGATACAGACATCCGACAAACAAACTTCGGCCAACGTCACAGCGCTACCACAATTTAACGTTCCAAAAAGTGAAGTTAACATAGAGAATACATTGTAGGCTATGGCAAGGTTACTTGTTACAGAATCATGGCAGTAGAGAGAGCCATTTCTTGCTTTCTATAAGGAGAGAAAAAAAAAGAAGTAATTAGTTAAGAATAAGTTTAGACATTTGCGTCGCCCTCCATAGTAGCCTTCTCTCGTCCATTTCTTCCGACATCGTTGGTTCTCTGATAACGCTGACAGCTACTCTTCAGATAGTATTTTTTCATTCGTGTCTCGCTTTCAGCTCCGTCTCCTTCCGTCAATGGCTGCGTGTCTGTCTCGTGTCAGTCCGCTCTCGTCGCCAGCTCCCAAGCTTTTTACTCAATTCGCCAAGACTGCTCGATTGGCGATTTTAGATGGTAGGAAAACCGCCAACAGCCCGGCAACCCCAGGGGAAAAACACGCAGGAGGGTGAAGCCCAATGAAGTGTGAGCTCCAGAAATTGGCGAATATCGCTGATACACCAAGGTCAATCACCTCTAGCCTCGACGAGGGGTCCCACTCCAGCATAGGAAAAGCCTGCGAGTAAGCAAAACACCCCGTCCCCCTGAGTTTGCTGCAGGGTTAGTAGTGTAGAAACTAGCCTCTTCCGCAGGGTGCAAACGTTACTAATGTTGACAGATGTTTCACAGACTACCGTCTGGCGGGTGAAGAAATCGAAAACAAAGTCGTAAATTATTTGGAAAGGCAACGGAAAAGTTTTGAAGGTATAGGTATTAATTATTGATTTTACACACAAATTAACTTCAATACTGATAAGTACTTAAATAAAAATATAATAATTACAAAGATAATTTTCTTGGGTTTATTCCAACACCAAACACGACCACCATAGTAAGGAAATAAAAATTACTTCAGTTAAAATACAATAATCAAGTATGAAAATTTTTTTATATTCTCCACAACACCAAAACGACCACCATAGTCAGAAAATATGGATCCCAAATTTAGCAGAAAAGGGGGCACATTAAAACTTAATTAAACTTTAAACACCAACTTGTGTAAACAAAACTTTAAAAAGATTGACCTTAAGGGTCAACTTATCAAGAGATTAACATTAGCAACCAAGGTTAAGAAAAAAATAAATAATTAACTAAACAGAAATTTAAATAGTTAACCAACCAAAAGTAAAAGAGAAAAATTAATTACTCAAGCAACTTAAAATCAGCGTTAACCAAAACTGTCAAGAGAACAAATTAAATGACTACAATTACTTTTCAACAAGCCAAAGAAACTTAAGTTCAACTACAAAAAATAAAAACAAATTAATCTTTAAGTCTGAAGCAAAATAAGTTAAATCATTACCTTTAAAACAATTTAAATCACAACTGAAATAAGTAATACATAACAAGTGGTCCAGGACCTGGCTACGTTGAAGCATAACATATCACGGACTGTACGGGAGATTCCTGCAGACATGTTACTTTCTGCTGTTGTGCACAGAATGCCATATGTGGTCCACAACAACGGCAGCCACATTGAACCTCATTTAAATGCAAAATAAAAGGTAATTTCCGTATTGATTTGCATTTGTTAACACTCAATTTTCTATTACACAGCGCCAAATATTCCCCTAGCGGTGACTTTTGGAACTAATTTGTTTTTTCTCGGAACCCTTCGTCCCCCGTCTTGTATATTCTTCCTACAAAATGTGGCGTCCTTCTCGCAAATAGATCGCGCTACAGAACACTGTGAGCACTGTCAGTTTAATTATGGCCACCCGGTATTTAATAATTGGCAAGGCTATTTCTATCTCCTCATATAAAAGTTAGAAATTTTGTATTAACAAACTCTACGATTTGAAAGCCAGCAGTGGCAAAAATTCTCGAAATAAAGCAGATTTTTATTTCCAGCAGGCGAAACTGTTGCCCCTCGGAAAAAATGAGGGCGAAATTTAGCGTTTTAAGCGTTTTTAATAAATATCTGATTTTACCTGTTTTAGTCCTAAGGGGCTTTGTCCCTGATGGACTATTGTTTTCGTTTTGCGATTTTGCGTTGACTATAAACGGCTGTATCACTTTTCAAATTGTTGCCAGCAAATCTTATCGCCACCAAATAATTGTACATTTAAAGAAATTAAATAATGAAGAATCTGCGTAAATGTATATATATTTCTCCAAATGTGATAAAACAACGGTACCTAGAGCCATTCAATTTTGATTCACGTGCGTTTCCACCCGAATATGCTCATCTGGAAGCCCAAATTTGGAATTTGGAATTTATTTTACTATCTATTTCATATTTTGTAAAACTTTAACAAATTTTTGATGAACAAACTCAACGATTTCAAAGCGAGCGATGGCAACGTTGTACAGAAAAAACATTTTGATCTCCAGCGCGTGAGACTGTGTATCGGAAATTCTAAAGATATGTTCATTTAAAAATTATTTTGCGATATTGTTGTTGAACTGAATTTTATGGTTCAAGTGCGAAGAACATGATATTTAATAAATAAAGGTAACACACAAAACGTTAAAAATACGCCTCTTTGGACTAATTTAAATCTAAAGCCTTTCAGGTTTTTTTTTAGTCCAAAGGGGCTTTGTCCCTGAAGGACTATTGTTTTCGTTTTGCGATTTTGCGTCGGAAACGTTAAAAGTCTGTATCACTTTTCAAACTGTTGCTACAAAATATTGCAGCCTTGTATTATATTTAAAGAAATTAAATAATGAAGAATCTGCTTAAATGTATGTATGTTTCTCGCATTGTGATCAAACGACGGTACCTAAAGCCATCGAATTTTGAATGCCGTCATCCTGCTGCGAATATCGGCATCTGGAAACCCAAATTTGAAATTTGGAATTTGTTTTATTAACGATTTCATATTTTGTAAAACTTTAACGAATTTTTGATTAACAAACTCGAGGATTTCAAAGCGGGCCATGGCAACGTTGTACAGAAAAAAACATTTTTATCTGCAGTGCGTGAGACTGTGTGTAGGAAATTCTAAAGATATCCTCAGTTTAAAATTATTTTGCGATATTGTTCTTTAACTGAATTTTATGGTTTAAATGCGAAGAACATGATATTCAGTAAATAAAAGTAACATACAAAAAGTTTAAAACGTCCCCTTTGGACGTAATTTAAAATCTGAAACCTTTCAGATTTTTTTTTTAAATTTTATTTTCAAGTGGACGTCGACCTTTTCCAGGATCCAGAAAAGAATTGTAGAAAGTTTGGTAACGATAGCTATAGTGGTGACTGAGGTTTTAACAAACAAATAAACAAACTTTCTTCTTTATATATATAAGTATATATATACTTTTAATTAGCAAGTAAGAATGTAGAAGCTATGGTACATTCGAAACCTCTAAATTCCTATTTCTAAAAGTGCCAAAAAATTACATTATCAAATAGAATCAAAATTCATTATTAATAAAAATACCATAATTAATAAAACATAACTTAAAAGAAAATATATATATACTTGCATTGCACTTTTCCCCTGACGAAACTGTTGTGTGACTCTCAATCGAATATTACCATTTTGATCTTTTTGTACATCTCCCCTTTTTTCTTGCAACTTCTACTTTTCCCACATTTTTTAAATATTCAATTATTGGTTAATTATTAATTATTAATAATGATTATCGCTTTCAACAAATATGCCAAATTTCAAAACGTGCCAATATATAAATTCATGTATATCTTCGGAAATTTTGAATAAAAAGCTCTAATGTTTTGCAGGTATGCTTAGAAATAAATCTACTTTAAGATGATTGTAAAAATTTTATAAGTCATAATTCAAAATTTTTTTTGGAAAAATTTATAAAAATTATTTAAAAATACAAAATTAAAAAATAAGTCATAAAAATGGGCGAATTTTGCTTGGAATGAACCTAAATTTCGAACTGTGTAAGAAGGAATCGAATAAATTTCATAAAAAAAAGAGATATTAATAAATATATATATCAAATTCAATTAACATCGAGAAGCTAAAATTTTGGGAGCTAATTTTTGAAAAAACTGCTCGGGCGATTTTTACAAAACTTGGAAGTTTGGCATCATTTGAGTCGTAGAATCGAAATATGAAAAAAAAAATTGGCATGTTTGTGTCAAAATACCTATATTTGAACAATGCTATATGTAAATGTAATACATATTCTAAGTCGCGCTTTGGAGACATGAAAAACGCAATTGGAATATCGTCAATCGGCCCAGTAAAAGAACGGGAGATATAGAACTGTCCCCATTTTTTTTCCGAGGTGTACAAGTTGTTGCTTGTGTACTTTCAGATCATACCTTACTGTCAGTATTACTTACTTTCTTGTTTTCTTGAGTCATATCACATCTCCCAACAGTTTGAAAACTGCGACTTGTAAGGAGACCTTAAACATGAATTTCTTATACTTGTGTGTTCCGCCGCACCATGTAGACGGCGTTTGGTCGGAATTTGAATTTGGGTTCAACTACCAGTGTTCAGAGGTTTCGTCGCTCGGCCGTTGGTGAGCGTCAGCCTATAGAAACATTTCAGAAGACAGGGTGTATGCTAGTTATACACATCATGATCAGAAAAGTGCTTACCCGGCGTAACTGTTGGTCGTAGACATACACTTCCAATTACACAAGCCCACCAGCGGCCGAGCGTTAAAGACGCTGAACACTGGTAGTTCGGTCCGAGGTTCGAATCCCGCGAACGGGCTGGCTGCATGGGCGTTTTCGTGGATTTCCCCACGTGTAACGTGTATACGAGTCAGTTTCCCTTAGAAAGTCCTCCACGAAGGCATCCCTCCCTTTAGGCAGATAGCCCTCGTGTGCTTTGCCATAATTGAATAACCTAACCTAACCAATTACACAAATGTTTTGAATGACGCAAATATTCGCAATTTCATGTTTTTAAATTAAAATCTGACATGGACACCACATGGCTTCCTTGTACGGAACACTAAGTTATACACATTTTGCATTTCATTTAAACTTATTGGATTGAATTAAATCTACTTCGTCGATAGCGCATAAACCACAATGGAATAAATGCGCTTTTTAAAATTCACTGCATTTGTTTACCATAGCGACATTCTGGCGCTAGGTTAACTTAACAGCGTTACCTCTCATCCATTTTATAACTCAGAATGCACAAAAATTATGTATATCATCTGAAGAATTATCTAATCGTTGCCACATATTCTACTCAAATACTATAATAAATCTAAAACTATGTATAAAAGAAATTCCACAAAGAGAAAAGAAACAGTTTTTCACAAACGATTCAGTATTTCTCACTCAATTAATTCAGTTCTCACTTCGCGACAAGGCGAAAATATATAAAAGCTGAAAATATCACATTAAATAAATGAATAATTTTGTGCTCATTATAAAAAATAAAATACAAAAAATTTGATTCCCGTACTGCAAAATTGAACGAGGTATTTCATAGAAAAATCGAGAATCATATTAAGAGGCCGTACAAAAGTTGAAGATAGAAATGTTTGCACCACGTAGAGTACGACGTCAAAAATGGCAGATTTTGAAATTAAATAGCTTGGTCAATTTTTGTCTTACGGGAGTCAAACTTTTCGTGTTTTATTTTTTATAACGAGTGCAAAATTTTTCTACATATGTATAGAGACCGGACGAATTCATAAAAAGTTACATTTCGGTATATGTACAAAATTGATTCTTTGATACCAAAATATGAATCTTTCCGTCATTTAGAACATTTTTTGTAAATGGAATAATATGCTTTCGACCAACGGTTGCGGAAATGAAGGTAGGATAAAGACTTTTGACTTCACGGTGTATACGCGATTCGTGTATATTTGCTATTATGTATGGGGGGAGGGGACAAATTAGTCGTTACGGAAGATCGTTAAGGAAGATTCTAATTATTATCTTAAAAAGAAAACAAAAATAAAAATGTTTTATCTTAAACAGCGTTGCCGTTCATGCTTTAAAGCCGCTAAGATTGTCAAGCCAAAAGAAAATAAATAAATAAATAAAAAATCTGAAAGGTGTCAGATTTTAAATCACGCCCAAAGGGGCGTTTTATTAACATTTTGTGCGTTACCTTTATTTATTAAATATCATGTTCTTCGCACTTAAACCATAAAATTCAGTTCAACAGTAATATCGAAAAATAATTTTAAAATCAGCATATAGTAATTAAAATGTCCTATACAGAGACTCGCGCGCTAGAGATAAAAACGTTTTTTTTTTGTACAACGTTGCCATTGCTCGCTTTGAAATCCTCGAGTTTGTTAATCAAGAATTCGTTAAAGGTTTACGAAATACGAAATCGATAATAAAACAAATTCCATATTTTGAAATTAGGGCTTCCAGATGCCCATATTTGCAGAAGGATTACGTCATTCAAAATTGGATGGCTCTAGGTACCGTTGTTTTATCACAATGCAAGAAACATGCATACATTTATGCAGATTCTTCATTGTTTAATTTCTTTGAATATAATACAGGATGTTAACATTTGGTGGCAACAATCTGAAAAGCGATACAGCCGTTTATAGTGAATCAACGCAAAAGGAAAACTATAGTCCTTCAGGGACAAAGCCCCTTTGGACTAAAAATTTAAGACATAAAGTTATATTGCTTTTCACTAAACTGTCGTAATTTTGCAGAAATGTCGCTGTAATTTTCAGAAAAGAACACACACACCAAAAAAAAAGGGGGAGGCAGCGGATACTTAAAGACCAAAAGATACAAAAAAGCAATCCTAGCAATATAAAAAGCACTTAGATTAAAGATACCAACCACGGCAAAATAAATTCTCGGTAAACGAAAGATCAGCTTCTTTCACTTGAAAGTTACATACGAAAATTATCATAAATTAGAAGAAAAAGGCTCGTGTTGGTCGTTTGGTGCAGCGACACCCAGTTATTACGCAAAAAGTTGCAATCCTTACAACTCTTCTCGGGGAATACACGTTTAAACCGGCTTCCGTCCGAATAACGGCGCCTTTGCCTCGAAACTAACGAGGAAACGGCTTCTTTGCCCTTGAATTTAAAAGCTCTTGGACGTCGCAATTTCATCTTGTTTGACTCAAATCTTGTGATCAAAATGTGAGTTTAAATCTTCGCTTACGCACGCTTTTCGGTTACCCAATTAGCGACAACCATTCGCTATTTTGTTAAACTTCAGAGAAGAATGGCGTTTATTCAAGCTGGTATTTGTCCATTTTCCGAAATAAATATGAACAATGTAATTCTTATTCTGAAAATCCGTCCATTTTCCAAAATAACTATGAACAATCAAAACTCTCATTTTGAAAATCAGTCCATTTTTCGAAATAAATATGAAAAAAGATCCATGAGAGTGACTTAGGTTTTTTTCTCCTCTTTTTTTTTTCAATTTCTTCATAAAATACAACGTTCTGATTTAAAAGACGTTAAGTTTATAAGGTATGAGACGTATGCTAGCTGAACTCATGAAAATAAAATGTGCAAGGAGGTGAAATATGTATTTTAATTGAATAACTTTGGAAGAGAATATATTGAAAAAAATCTGAAAAGCTTTCCGCTTTTGTATTACTCCCAAAGTGGCTTTTTTTTAACATTTTGTGTGTTACCTTTATTTATTAAATATCACGTTCTTCGCACTTAAACCATAAAATTCAATTCAATAGCAAAATAAATTTAAAATGAGCATATCTTTAAAATTTCCGATACACAGTCTTGTGCGCTGACGATATTTTTTTTTTCTCGTATAGTGTCGCCATTGTTCGCTTTGAAACCGTTCAGTTTCCTTATCAAAACCTCATAAATGCTTTACAAAATATGAAACTTATAATAAAATAAATTCCAAATTCCAAATTTGGGCTTCCAGGTGCCCATATTCGGGTGGAGACGTACGTTATTCAAAATTGGATGGCTCTAGATACCGTTGTCTTGTCATAATGCGAGAAACGTACATACATTTATGCAGATTCTTCATTATTTAATTTCTTTAAATATAATGCAGGGCTGTAATATTTGGTGGCAAGAGTCTGAAAAGTGGATCAATGCAGAAAGTGAATCGACGCAGAATGTCAAAAGGAAATTAATAGCTCTTCTGGGGCCCCTTTGGGCTGACAATCAAACTCTAATTCTGAAAATCGGTCCATATTCCGAAATAAATACGAACAGTCAAATTCTTAGTCTAAAAATCAGGAAACTTTGCTACAGAGGATTTCTTTCCTTTTCTTTTTTTTTAATTAGTCCAAAGGGGCTTTGTCCCTGGGGGAATATTGTTTTCATCTTGCGGTTTTCCATCAAATCACTCTGAATGTCTGTTTAACTTTTCAAATTGTTGCCACCAAATATTATCACCCTGCATTATATTTGAAGAAATTAAATAATGAAGAATCTGCATACATGTATGCATGTTTCTCGCATTGCGATAAAACGGCGGCTCCTACAGCCATCGAATTTTGAATGACATAATCCTACTGCGAATATGGGCATCCGGACACCCAAATTTGAAATTTGGAATTTGTTTCATTATCGATTTCACATTTTGTAAAACCTTAACGAATTTTTTGATTAACAAACTCAAGGATTTCAAAGCGAGCAACGGCAACGTTTTACAGAAAAATCATTTTTATCTCCACAGCGCGTGATACTGTGTATCGGAAATTCTAAAGATATGCTCAATTTAAAATTATTTTGCAATATTGCTCTTGAAGCGAATTTTATGGTTTAAGTGCGAAGAACATGATATTTAATTAATAAAGGTAACACACAAAATGTTAAAAAAACGCCCCTTTGGACATAATTTAAAATCTCAAAACCTTTCAGATTTTCTTTTATTCATTTATTTATATATATATTGTGCGCTCGAAATAATTTTCTTTTCTTTTTTTTTTTCCGTACAGTGTTGCCATTGTTCGCTTTTAAACCGTTCAGTTTCCTTATCAAAAACTCATAAATGCTTTACAAAATATGAAACTGATAATAAAACAAATTCCAATCTTGTCCTTCCAGGTGCCCATATCCGAGTGGAGACGTACGTTATTCACTAATTCCCTTTGGACTAATTAAATATATATATATATTTATTATTATTATTATTATTATTATTATTTTATTTTGTTGTCGCATTTCAATCTCTACATATAATAAAACAAAGAGTCTGTGTGTGTGTGTCTTTCGTTCGTGTTGCGAGTAAGCTAATAGATCCAGGGCCACGAAATTTGGTATGTAGGTGTATCTACACAAGAGCCAGTGCACCTCGAAGTGATTTGTTCGAAATTCGAATTAGAATTTTTTTTATTTTATGTTTTGTGACCAAATCGCGTCATTTTGAGACATAATGGGCTACAGGAAAGCGAGATTTCAGTCTATACATTTCATTTTTACATCGTCGTGAAGCGTAGACACTTAGCTATTTTACGAACTTAAAATAAATTTCATATTTCAAAAAATCGATTAAATACGAATTTATTTAGGAAGGTGAGCTTAACACCTTTCCAGCGGAATTTTTTTAAAAAAAACTTATTTTAAAAAATGTGCTATTTATTTTCCTTTGATTTTTGGACACGTTGAACTTTAATCCTTTCGACTCCTTTTAAAAAAAGAATTTTGGAAAAATAATAATATTTTGTATTTTTTTAAAAAATTTTTAATGAAGCTTCCGAACACAGTTTTCATATCTCAGATATTTTAAAATGTAGTTTTGGCAACAATTTTCCTTTCTTATTGTTGTCGATAGATTTTTGATGAAATTGCATCATTTTGAATAGTTTCATTCTTTTAAAAATTTCGGTTTGGCAACAATTTTTCATCATATTTCTTACGTTACTGTTTTTAGGAGACTGAAAAGTTTAAGAAATTAAAAAGTTGTTTCTTTTTGCAACGGTAAATTGTTTAATTACTTTATTAGGATAATTAACATTTGTATCAAGAGATATTGCTTATTTTATTGTTATAATTTATATTATGCTTTAACAAGTTAAATGGCTGCGATGTGACTGCGGACACATTTCCTCAGAAGATTACCTAAAGTATCATAACATTTCAAAATTTCAGAAAAAGGATCATTCAAACTATTGAGTAAGAAAATGTTTAAAAAATTTTTATTTTATTGTAGAATTTTTATATAATTTTTTATGTTGTCATGGTGGTGCTTAAGAACGGGGATATAAATTATGCTTTAACAAATGTTTAATGCACATCTCATGCAATTAATTTGCTAAAAATTCAAGATGTATATGTTTTTATGGAGATACATCAGGGCCGTATACAAAAGAGAGTTGGAATCTTAACAAAGAGAAAAACGTTGGAAGAACTTACGCGGCCATAGGTCCCAGGTGTGTCTTTTAGGAATTTTTCCGGTACGTTTAAAAGCCAGACAAGGCTGGCCGCATAGCGGCTAGTATGAAATAAAGCATAGCGGAAGTTTCCCTTCTTTCTTCTCCTCCCTCCTCACCACCTCTACCCCCTTTTTTTTCGTAAAATGCGTGTTGTTTTTAAGTTTATTGCTAGACAAACCTAAAAAACAGATAATAAATGAGCAAGTGATTATCAGGAGTATAAAATGAGGGAAGAAATGATAAAAACTGAAACTTAGAACATATTTCAGTAGAAAGGGCGGAAAGAAACAAAACAAAGTTCTTATAAAGTAGAAAGAAAGTAAACAGCAGAAGCTAAAAAGTAATTACTGTATAACGCGATCAACAGAAGGAAATAGAAAAACATTATGAAGCAGAAACTGCGGAGATAAAAATGGCGGTTCTTTTTCGTTCTAAGACAAAACTCTTTCTCTAGAGTTTCTCTTGTTGAAACAATTTTCTATAGCAATACATAAGTTGTCTGCCGCCCATCATTAAATTAAACCTATTTTTCTTATAATAGAACTCTTATTTTCAGTGTAAGTAGTCAACAAAATGTTTTTAAAGTGTGTCGTTCTAGTTCCATCTTTATTGAAACAGCAAACGGATGTTTTCCGTTGCTGGACAAGATTCGCAAACAGCTGAAACTTATTTTCGTCATCAACTGATTTCGCCTGAGGTTAAAGTTTTCTGAACATAGGAAAATATCTCTTAGATTAGAACCATATCTCTTAGATTAAAATTATTTGAATAAATAAGGAACGAAACAGAATGACACCCTTTACATTTTATTTTAAACTATACTTATTTTGAAAACAAGAATGCTATTATAAATGATAGGATTATTCAGATTAAGCAAAGCACGCGATAACAATCTAACGGAAGGGATGCTTTTCTGGAGGACGTTTTAAGGGAAAATGTGTCGCATTTATATTACACATACGGGAAAACAACAAAAACTTCCAAACAACCAAACAATTCGTCAGGATTTGAGCTCGGTCGAACTACCAGTGTTCAGCTATCGTTTCGTTCGGTCGCTGATGGACTATGAAGAGAAAAAAAAGCGCAGTTAATTTAAAGTTGGCCAATAATCAATTCTCGCTCATAAATTTTGTTGTAGAAAACTGTTGCCAAGCCGGTATGATGGCTAGTGGCGCTGATTGTTGTACGGATAGGCTCGATTCGAATTTCGGAGAAGGCATGGATGTTTGTAAGCGTATAGTATCTGTGCGGCAAAGGGATATTCAAAATACACGGTGAGCCGAAACCCTCTCGAGGAACAGGTGGTAGGGAAAAGGTCTGGGAAACCCTCGGACTGCATCCCGGATATTCTTTCTCGGAATTCCATCTGGGGTGCAAACTTGGCAATTAGCAAGGCCTGGAGATGCTTAATATGCCTACTTGGGTACGTAAGAGCTGCATTTTTAGAACGTTGTTCAAATTAGTGCATGTATTTTTCAACAGGAAAGTGTTTGTCGTATGTTTAAAGTTTCAAAACAGCAGACAGAAACTACATTAAAAAAAAAAAGTGTGGACTGAAATGCACTTACAAATTACCATATGAAATTTTTAATTTAGTATGCTTTAATCTCTTTTGAGGTTAGGTAAGTTCATAAAGCAAATTATTGTTCTCCCTATTCATAATTCGAAATTTTAAGTTCTACTTGAGGACTTTTTTAAAAGGCTAGAAAGTTATTAATGATGCACATTTAAAATCGATTCATTTGTATACTTTTCTTTTGGAACAATTTACTGATTTTTTTTTTTTAGTCCAAAGAGATTTTGTCTCTGAAGGACTATTGTTTTCGTTTTGCGATTTTGCGTCGGAAACATTAAAAGTCTGTTTCACTTTTCAAACTGTTGCCACAAAATATTGCAGCCATGTATTATATTTAAAGAAATTAAATAATGAAGAATGTGCATAAATGTATGTATGTTTCTCGCATTGTGATAAAACGACGGTACCTAAAACCATCGAATTTTGAATGCCGTCATCCTGCTGCGAATATGGGCATCTGGAAGCCCAAATTTGAAATTTGGAATTTGTTTTATTAACGATTTCATATTTTGTAAAACTTGAACGGATTTTTGATTAACAAACTCAGGGATTTCAAAGCGGGCCATGGCAACGTTGTACAGAAAAAAACATTTTTATCTGCAGCGCATGAGACTGTGTGTAGGAAATTCTAAAGATATGCTTAGTTTAAACTTATTTTGCGATATTGTTGTTTAACTGAATTTTATGGTTTAAATGCGAAGAACATGATATTCAATAAATAAAAGTAACATACAAAATGTTTAAAAAACGCCCCTTTGGACGTAATTTAAAATCTGAAACCTTTCAGATTTTTAATTTTTCTTTTTTCTTTTCTTCTGGTGGACTTTCACTGGTGAGTTGTTTCTTTGTCACAAGTTTTACGTACCATGTTTAAATGGAATGATGCCAGTACTTAATTTGAAATCATTGCGAAAATCCATACTTTAAAAGCTACTACGAAAAATATATATAAACAAAAATAAAACACTGCGAAAAAAAAAAGGTGGAACAGTTCTATATCTTCTGTTCTACTAGCCGATTGACGAAATTCAATTTGCGTTTTTCATGCCTCGAAAACGAGGCATAGGATATGTATTAGATTTATACATAGCATTGTTTTAATATAAGTATTTTGGGACAAAACCGGACTTTTTCTGAAATGACATGCCAATTTTTTTTTCTATATTTCGATTCTACCACTCAAATTATACCTAAATATTAAATTTTGTAAAGCTTGTAACGGAATTTACGGAGAAATTTAAAAATTTATATTGGCATTTTTTTCTCAGTTTGCGTCAAGAATAATTGGCGAACTTCTTAGTTTATAGCAACCTATTTTCCTTTCCCTTTTTACACTACGCATGAACGGAAAAAATGCCACATCGTTCCTACTTTCAAATGATTTTAACAAAGTGCCTAAACCACATTTGACGTTATCGTCGCTTTCAACAAATATGCCAAATTTCGAAACACGCCAGTATGTAAATTCACGTATATCTTCGGAAATTTTTAATAAAAATCACTAATTTTTTGCAGGCGTGCCTAGAAATAAATCTACTTAAGAGGATGTTAAAAATTTTATGGGTTATAACAAAAAATGTTTTCGAAAAATTTATAAAAAATATTTAAAAAATAGAAATTTTAAAAATAAATCGTAAAAAATGTGCGAATTATAATTGGATTAAGCCTAAATTTCGAAATGTGAAAGGAAGAATCAAATAAGTTTAATAAAAAAAAGATATATTAATAAATATACACCGAATTCAATTAACATAGAGGAGCTAAAATTTTGAGAGCTAATTTTTTAAAAACCACTCGCGCGATTTTTGCAAAACTCGGCAGTTGACATAATTTGAGTCTTAGAATCGAAATATAGAAAAAAAAAATGGCATATCATTTCAGTAAAAGACCGATTTTGTGTCAAAATACCTTTATTAGAACAATGCTATATGTAGATATAATATATATCCTAAGTCGCGCTTTCGAGACATAAAAAACGCAAGTTGAATTTCGTCCATAGGCCCAGGGGAACGGGAGATATAGAACTGTTCCCTCCTTTTTTTTCGCAATGTATACATATTGATCCAGAAACAAAAAAATTATAGTGGGATCTCTGTTTTAGTTTAAACAGCCGCTGGTGTTCAAAGCGTAGAATTACTCACGAAAGTGTGAGGATGCTACAGAAGAAATTTAAAAAAAATAATAATAAATAAATAAATAAATAAATAAAAGATTTTACAGACACATAAAATTTTATTTCATTTTATTCATAACGTTTATCCATTCAAAATGACCCTATGTAAAATTGGTCGATGATATGAGAAATAAGGTACATAATTTAAGATGTCTACATTTATATTCCCAGTAAATGTTAAATCTAGAAGCGAATTGCCAAGTGTACTTGATAGTTACTTGCCACCATACTGGGATTAAAATGATGTTTTAGGAAATAAAATGCATCTTCATTTCGTTTAAAATACAGCAAACACCACCTGAGCACACTGCCTGTCGACCAGACAACCTTGCCATTTGGCGAAAAGATATAAAATACAGCAAACACCACCCGAACGCACTGACTGTATACCAGACGACCTTGCCACTCACACGCGGTCGCGCATGCGCACGGATCTTTGAGTTCGACAAAATTTCGCTATTTTTGACGCGATACTGTACGTATACATTTGTTTTATTTTTATTTATTTTATTTATTTATTAATTAATTAATTAATTTTTTTTTATTTATTTTGTGTGTGTGTTTGTTTTCGAATGTGCTCTTCCGTCTATCTAATGATGTGTTTAGATTGATTGTAACATTTATAGCTTCGAAAATATAAGCGTTCGAGCACGTCAAATTGCGTCTTAATGTTTGCTTCCCCGTCAGACCGCTGTGGAGGAACGTTATCCTACGTTAAAAATATTTAGAATCTTTTCTGTTATAGAAAAACACGCGCCAAACAATTTTTCTAGAAAGATATAAACGTCAAACCGATATTTCCAAATACCTGATACATATTTTCGTCGTCAGCTCATTTTGACTATGATAAACGATCTCTAAATAAAACAAAAATATCTCTTAGGAGAATTATACCAATAAAAAAAGAATGAAACAGAATAAATAACATACGTTAAAAATTTCGTATTCAGCATTGCTTTCAACAGAAAAATGCTATAAGCGAAGGAAATAGAAATTAAGTGGTAGCCAATAAAGAACGTTGACACATGTATCTTTCTGTAGAATAGTGATTGGTGAATGTAGCTTATAAAGGAATGATCCACTTTTTTTTTTTTTTTTTTATGCTATAAACTTTGGGCTGTTGAAATAAGGAATTTGAATAGTACAAGATAACCTGCAACGAGTATCCGCAGTTTAATTTCGACACTTTGCTCTAATTTTCAAGATGTTTATGAAAATCAGCCAAGGATAAGAATTTACAATGTTCATTTTATCATTCGATGGTAAACATGCTCAGACATTTCTTGAAAGAAGATAATAAGCATCTGCGTCTTGCGTTGTTGCAACCTCAGTTCTGTGAACTTTTTTTTTAATCTGATAATGCAATTCTTGTGTAAGATATAGTAAGAACCTACGAGGCTGTTTCGAACAGTATATAAATAATTCAGTATATAAGCAGTATATATATAATTTAGTGATAATAGATACAAACGACATGTCTTTTTTAAGCAAATTCTAAAGCCCGTATATTTAGGCATAAAAACTAACCAAAAAAATTGTAGACGAAAAAGCATTAAATATGGATCCTTCCCATACTATAAACATAACACGCACGGGAAAATTATTTGCAGAAAGTTTGGTTTGGTTTGGCTAATTTAATTATGGCAAAGCACGCAGGGCTATCTGCTCGAGGAGAGGGATGCCTTCGCGAAGGACTTTCTGGGGGAAACTGGCTCGGATAGACGTTACACATGGGGAAAACCGCAGAAACGCCCATATATATGCCGACTTTTCATGTTACCCATCGTTCAATTAAAAGTACTGTTCTCATCACGTACAACAGTGTTCCAGAGCACCGGCGCATCCCGGAGGTGGACGCGACACTAGAATTTCGTACAGTCCCGCCGTACAAACTGCACGGTTCCTCCCCATTTTTGAAGAAGAACAGCCCGGAGGCGGTCCAAATGCCTTCCATTCCTCTTCCCCTATCACCAGTCCGTCGAAAGGACTTTCCGATTGCCATATATTTTGAGTGTCCCTTGCTGTACAGACACTATACTCTTATAACCATCCATGTCTTCTCCGGGTTTTGAACCCGGTCCAATCAGTACGGCAGTCAGCGTCACTAACCACAATATCGGTTGGGCGGTCGTGCAAATAATGCAGGTATAAGAATGAGGCACCACGTATTTACCAACAGGTGATTGAGGTGTTGTCACCAACTATTAACTATCCAGGTACACTAGTTTCCAACAGAACCCTGAGGATTTCTATAGTTCACCGAAGCTCACGGAGATATTCACCTCACCGCGCTCCGCAGACCTTACTTCCAACAGCGACACCTAGGCTTTTTTTCTGTTTGCTTTATTAAAGTGCAAAGTTTACATAAATATATTCGTTCTTTGGTTCACATGACAGTTGATTTCACTCTT
>KK113748.1:222079-255156 GCA_000611955.2 Stegodyphus mimosarum
TTACATTACATTTAATTATGATTTCAATAATTATAATTTTGATATTCACTTCGTAGTTTACTGTTTAACTACATTAGGCTATTTTAGACATTAGGCTATTTTAAGCAGGAAATGTAAAAAATGTACAATGCCCTCGCCGGGACTCGAACCTGAACCTCTCGAAATACGCACCAACTGTGCTACTGTTACACCACGAAGTCATGTTGGAAGGAAGGAGAAAATAACTTATATACTTCTCCTTTTAAAGGGCGACTGGGAATTAGCGGACCCATCACCAAATCCTGGGGTTGATGAATTATTGTCCAGTTCGGCGCCGCTGTAAAGTCATCAGTTTATTTTAAAACAGGAGACATGAAAAATGAGCAATCCCTCACCGGGGCCTCTCGAAGTACGCGCCGAGTGTGCTACCGTTACACCGCGAAGGCATGCTTTATGGAGGGAGAAAATACCTTATAAAACATAGTTCTTCTTAGTTGAAAGTTCATTGTCATATAAATTGTGTACAGTCATATACAGTTATTTAGTAGTATATCTTTATGTTTCAAAGTTTCTGTTATAGAGGTTGGGCGAGCTTATATTATCTGAGTGCATAAGTCTTCGCCTTTTGTCACTAGATTTCCTACTATTAAGTGTATCTTCTTTTTAGGTGTTTATTTTTTTACTGCATAGCGAAAAAAGCGTTGGGTCGTTTTGAATATAAAGTTTCTTTTATGGTGAAATTGTATAAATAGTGATCCGGATCGCCACTTTTCCCACATACGCATATGTTCGATAGAGAAATTTTCCTTTCATAAAGTATGTGTGGGAAGGTGCTGTGTTGTGTAATATACCAATTCATGTATAGATTGGTGTTCCTTTCACTGTCTTCATATTTGGAATGAATGTGTAAGTGTGCAAATAATACAACAGTCAACTTTGCCGATGATAAAGAATTCTCAATAAATAAATAATAAAATAAAGCAGATCTTGAAGAACCTTCCTATAAAGAAAGCACCTGGGCCAGAAAATATGAGTAATGCACTAATCAAAATTATATAAAAAAGTTTACCAGCATTCCTCTTAATTTTCTTCAACAAGCATCTGCATGCCAGTTTCTTCCCCACTGATTTCAAAATGGTCGTATGTCACATTCTTCCGACGTAACAAAGTTATGGCTCGAACTCTTGAAAACCAATATGACTCCTTTCAGGGCAAGAGAATGTGTAAAAACTTTCTCAACGCCCTGAAGCATTATCTACACAAAGCCAACATGATCAGCGAGAACATACCCCTCATGGCTATGAAAAATTACTTTCTTTTTTTTTTGAAGAACAGACACATTGGCTACTGTACAGATATCTTCTATTTCGATCTTAAGAGTGCCTTTGATACCTTGCGATGGCCAGTTATTAAGCACCAATGAAACAAGCAAGATGCCCAACAAACATATATCAAGCCTTCACTTAGTGCCGATCCTAGACGCCCAAGTGCAAATTAAAATTGGACGCCCTTTTTTACAGAAATGTAATGTGTTTGGTAATCATTTCGCCACCCTTAAATTTGGCCGCCCACATCCTGTACACCATCTTGTGCCTCGCCAGAATCGGCCTTGCCTTCACCAGTTACCTCTCGAATCGCAAGCAGATCCTCGTGCATAGCAATGGTATCATACAACGGAAGCAGGCACGAGGATGTCCACAAAGATCATGCTGTGATCCATTCTTATCGAATCTCACGTTCAGTACCATATTCATTGATGCAGACCCGAACACAGACAAAAAATAGCTTATGCAAATGATTTCGCCTTCATAGCCCGGGTAAAAGCCAGAAACGAGCTGAAGGACATGGAACTCATGGAACTAAAAGCTCTCAGTAGTTCTCTGATTTGTGTAGTGCCTTCAGATTTACCATCTCAGAAGCCAAATCCAAGACTCTCATAATTCCATAAAGAGAAGAAGAGCAACATTAGTTCAGGAACCACCATTAACGGTAACAGCGTCGAAACCTTGAAAAACCTAAAATACCTCAGCCTTAGGTGGGACCATAGATTGACTTGGATTCTCACATTAAGGAACTTAAGCAGCTTACTAGCCACTCTGCTCTAAAACACCGGAGTATCGAAAGAAACAGAGGGAAACTAGACTCGCACATAGAAAAGATTTTCTACTCAGCTGTCATCGAAAGGATGGTCACATATACTGCTCAATTCTGGGCTCAACGATGCAAGAGAGGGAAGCAAAACATCTCAGCGTCCAGAGCCCATTCTTGATAGACATCACAAAAGCACCTCTCGCAATAGCACCTTCATCGCGTAATATCCTGGCAAGTCTGACAGCATTGTATATTCACGTAGAGCAAGAAGCAGTAATCAACCATTATTTCATCTTCGCATTCTGACAAGCTTCTTCGATGAGTGGTGTCATCCAAACAACTTGTAAGATAACAAGGTGTAAATATTCATCTGCATCTACAGCTACATATCATACGCATATTCCCAGCAAAAATGCTATATATATATAACTGTCTCACGTATAAAAGACAAAATTGGCAGCGCACTAGTTCCTAAGCATGAAGAAGAAGTTTTGCACCAACTGGACGCAGTTACTAACCGATAACAACCCAATGTTTCAGGCAAAAGCCATAGCTATTTCCAGGGCTATCCAAAAAATCCTACAGATCATCACCCTCCACACAGACGGCATGTCGGTATTTCTGTACATATTCAATCAGCACCACATATCCCAGAAATCCAAAGACTTACGGTAGCATCGACATCATAATATTACGCTATTCTGAGTGAATGCGCATGCTGGGATTAGCGGCAACAAAACTGCTGGAAGTTTAGCAAAGAGGGCAACATCATAAAGGATTCATTATCCACAATCAGCACTTTGGCCATCTCATACTTGAAGAAATAACTGAAACGCTGGGCACAAATCAAATGGCAAACAAAGTGGGATGAATATGAATAAGGCTACCGTACATACTACTACATCATTAAAGTAGACGACAACGCAGCATCATTTTAATTAACGCAGCATCGATTAACAATATTTATTACAGGACATGGTCCTTTTCCTCCGAACATTTTGATAGACAAGGCATCAGCAACACCGACTTCTGTGCCTGTCTGCCTACTTGTAAGAGAATTTCCCCATAAAATCCATAGTAACAATCACTACACAAGCCTAGTACACATTTATAATAAAAAAACCTCATCTTATAGAGAGGATGACCAAGATTATCAACAAATTTGCCCATCTATGCCTCCTTATTATTATCATTATTATTTAATTTTGTTATTTTTAAATAGGAAGAACGCTTACAGCCAGAATTTAATATTCACTAAGTTTGTTTCCAGAAAAGTAGCTTTTTGCATTACTGCTGTAACTGGATGCCCCACAAAGTACGTTTGTAGAGTTCTGTAAAGTTTGCAAAGGCGTTGTTTTGTAAAATTTTACTTTTGTGAAGTGTATGTCCTGCTGTAAAGTATTTTGAGCATAGATATTAGTAAAAAAATTATACAAAAATTTCAGATACCCAAAATAATCTACTTCATTATGCAATAATTATGTGATTATGTCCTAAACCACACCGACAACAATACCTTACCATATTATTTTTGCATTCCCTAATGCTAGATGTGCGAAAATGAGTGATAATATCACCTAACCTCTTGATCGAATGATGGTGTCTTCGCCTCCCATCAACCGTCATCTACTTTCGAAGTAAGTATTATTAACAATAAGTGAGTATTATGATTATCAATTATTTTTGGATATCAACAAAAAAGTTTTTAAAGTGTGTCATTCTATATTTTGTTAAAGCTATTTCATTTCGTTCTTTGTTTACTGAAATAACTAACCTAAGACACATACTTCTTAAATTTAATAAACTTTCACCATAAAACAAGAAATATGTCGCCTAATACATCTAGGGCTTCTGCGCTTTTGAAGCTTAGGTTTAAATCATAAAACTTCACAACGTCATTTTCAGCTCCGTGAGAAAGTAGAAAATGCAGATATCTAGCAGTTCCTTTTAAAATGAGAATTTACGTCAAGGAACAGAAAGCTGTCATAGTTCTCGCGGGCCAAAATGCCCATAGCCCCAGCAGGAAGGTCCTGGCTCTTCTAGGCTCTTCTCAGAAAATCACCTTCCATTCTCGCTGCCAAAACTTTACTAAAGGCCAGTTTACACTTCTCCGAGTAAGCTCCGAGTGACTCGTAGCGAGCCGCTGGGTACGACTTCTCGGATAATGTAAAGGCCGGTTTACACTTCTCCGAGTGAACTCTGAGAGCTCACTGGGAGACGTGTAAACCGGCCTTAACTCACGGTGTCGTTACCTCAGATGAACCCCGTGGGGGATTCCTCCACTCGTATATAACAAAGGTGTCCACATTCCGACCCCGGTGAAAGACTTCTTTATCCCTGGAACTGTTGGAGTAATCTTGTAGGCTGACACCAAAATAATTACGGCCCCACATCTTCATCCATCTCAATAACAACTCCACAAGTGAATTACGCGCTGTGCGAGCAGTCCTCCAGCTCAATAAGAACTCCAGAAATCAATTACGCACTGTGGAGACGGTCCCACCGACAGGACCTAATTCTACTGTTCTTCATTATCATTTCGCTATCATTTACAAATTTTTTTTTGCTGTAAACTGCTTCAGATATTTGCATTGTATAAAAATTTTATTGTTTCTTATTGTTCAATTTTTGAATCTCTAATTATTAACTGCTATCCAAATTGAAACAAAATATTCCATTTAAACTTCTTTACGCTAACAGACAATTTTGAAAGCAGCCAAGCTGCTACTTATTAGACAGCGAAGCTAGTACTTACTAATCATTGCTGTTACTTATTAGATAGCCAAGCTATTACTTATTAGTCATGGCTATTAGACAACTTTGATGTATTAATTTGTAAAAATCAAGATTTAAAGCTTTGTGAACATGCTATGGCAGAAATTCTTCCAAATTTGTATGTCGATATCATTGTAAATTTAATTATCATTCTTTGACGTCAGAGAGGGAGTAAATATCATTCGCCATGACGTTTCCTTGGGCAAAAAATGCTTACTGGCAAATAAAATTGAACAGCTGAGGAGAAAAAGCGGAGTGCGTTTGGAAAAGGTTATTTTCTCTCCACGAGGAACGACTTCAGACTGTTGCCAGGCTTAAACGGAGTATTATTTGATCATAATCTATAGAGGATGTCATTATTGAATGCATTCCTAGTAAATTAAATTTTCTGCTGTATAATGTAGTAACATATTCTTGAACGATGACAATGCGTACCTCAGGCACAAATGGGGGGGGGAGGAACTAAAATTTTGTTTATCAAGTTTCGGCAGAAAAAACTTTAAATCTTCATACATCTCGTGCGCTACAGTTTATAATTTCATTGATTGTTGGAGTTGTATTATTGTAAATTAGTGTAAATATGCACTTATATTTGTTTATATGTCTATAATTTTTTTTTTAATTCAGTTCTCGATTATCCGTGATGCGCATTAACCTGGCGCTTTTAAAGAGGAAGTTAAATTTATTTATTGTGGTATAAGGCATTCCTCCCGCCTTCTTAGCATGCCTTCACGGTGTAATGGCCAGCACCCTCGACGCGTGTTCTAGAGGTCCGAGTCCCGACGAGGGCATTGCTCATTTTTCGTCTCCTGCTTCCCCCCGGGGGTTCGACGTAGAGAACTCTGCGAAGCTACTGGCTAGGAGCTGTACCTAGGCAGTCTCGGCCACGGGGATACACAAATTATAAACCTAGTGGTTCTGGGGGCTCCGGAAAGGTCACTTATTGGCCGGCCCGGGGTCCGGCAAGTCTTAGAGTAGTGTGGTTCTAGTAGCCCGGGCGGACGCCTCGTATGCTGGGTAATGGCCCTCTACGACAGGCAGGTAGCATCTAGACGACCAGTGTCGCCGTATGGCGATTAGTGACAATCTTCTTCAAGGTGCAGGGAAAGGGGTTGAATCCCCGGAACTGTAAGGCGGTAGGATTGGCCGTGTAGTGCCAGCACATTGTATGGCGGAACACGTACCGAGAACTAGTCTCCTGCTTCGAAATAACCTAATGTCTCTACAGTGGCGCTCGAACTAAAAAAGGTAGTGGATTATGGTTCTCCACCATCAGGATTTAGCAACTGGATCCCCTAATTCCCACTCGCGATTTAAAAGGGGAATTATATAAGGTATTTCTCCCACCTTCATAGCATGCCTTCGTGATGTAATGGTCAGCACACTCGTCGTGTATTCAAGAGGTCCGAAGTTGGAGTCTGAGGGAGGGCATTGCTCATTTTCCATGTCTTCTTGCTTTGAAATAACCTAATGTTTCTACAGTGAAATAGGGGAAAGATTATTATAACAAACCACTACATTAAGTAAAAATTTTCTACTTCCAAGCATAGCATGTTGGTCATATAATGTAGTATATTGTAATGTGTGCGGGAAATACAAAAAGGAAAAGCAAAGTATATATTGCTTATCGTTGACATCGTCCCCGTTATTAACCCGGTTAATCGGTAACTGACTGCATGTTTTGTGCTTTTTGTTAAATATTATTATATACCTGTTGTTTTGTTATATAAGACTGTGATTTTCAGAAGATAGGTTATTTTACAGATTATACATTTTTGTTTGTACGTTTGTTTCTTGTACATAGCTGCTTATTTTATTAAACGAAGATTTTATATATGTGATCTCTTTCTGATAGTTAGATAAAGATAAATCTATCGAAATCTTTAGAACTTGCTGAAAAATTTAACGAAAGTTGGCATCTCACCGAACACCTTCAAAGTATCTCTAATTTTCGTCACGTATATAGTATATTCGATGCCTATGCAATTAACAGATTTAGCATAAAATGAAATGTGTTTAAGGATACTGTGCACTGATACCTATATAGTTAACAGAATTAACTGAAAATGAAACGATAAAACGTTCTGGTAATATTGTCTGCTCTAGTGCACTTTATAAAAGGAGTTCGGAATTCTGAGCGTGACGAAGCATAAATTAACTACAAAACAATTGGAATATTTAATTTTAGGCTTATTGAAAGACCTTCAGATTTTACTGCAATTTTTATTATTCGTCTCTCGTTACTTTCAATACGTATTTCTTATGTTCCTTACTCACGAATTTTCTGATTCCACTGTAAAAATATCTGCTCATTTCAGAATTAGTATTACAAATTGTACTCCTGTTTAACAAAAGATTTTTTTTACGCAACTTTAAGCGATATCTGAACTACTTTCTTTTGACATTGTTGCGTTCTTATGGGTTCATGGAATTGGAGTGACTGACGACAACACTTGACGAAAAATCAAAACACGATTTATTAGCCAGTATTACTTAGGACAGCTTCAAAAACATGTTTGCAGTCGTCGAAAAACAACGACAAACATGCTGAAACAATTAGCAACACAGCTTTCAGGCTGTCAGGCTATAACGGTGCAGACAGCTTCACGGCAAAGCACTAGAGTCCAACTCCCGACTCGGTTCATTCGTCCTCGGAACTCAACTTACTCTGGAGATTCTCTGCGCTAGAACTTCCGATGCACTCGATTGCCTCAACGATGCGCAATCTCGCTGCGCTAACTCGCGAGACACTCGACGGCCATCTCCACATTAGAATGTTACTCCGCGTATAGGCAGGATTTACATAGCTTTTGGCTTCGGCCAAACCGGTAAGAATTCGTTCCGGAATGTTCTCCATCCGTCTATGGTATATTGCCAGTTTTGTCGCCAAATGGGCAATTTCGCGCCAAATCTGGTAACCCTAAGCTCGCCTTTCGGAGAAGCTATCTTATCGCAGGTGGACATTTCGTAACAATATTTTAAGTAAATTCATAATCTTATGCCCAACGAACTGGCAATTTGCAAGAATACTTAAATGATTTAAATAGACTGCTAATTGGTAGCTTAAAAGGGCAGCGAAAAATTAAAAAGAACTAGTCTAGGGACCCTTTTTAACATCGAAAAAAGGAATAATATTCATTAAATTCTCCATAGTTAAAAAATAGTGTTACGAATTTTCTACTTAGATAGGTAATTTCAGTAGAATTATAAGTAAAATTATTGTATTTTTCTGTGTAATGTAGCGCGAGACAATTTTTAAGAGAAAGTTATGCTGAAAAAGAGAGAATTCAGGGCAAATGCATTTAAAATTAAATAAACGGGTATCTCGGTAATTTGGTGAGAAATCGCCAAAAGTCGCCAAATTTGGCGACCATTCAGCGACATTTTGATTTACTCCCTATACCAGTGTAATACGCATTAAAATTGAAACCGTAATTCCACACTATTATTGCTTTCCAGTAATTTCGAGAAGCAGAAAGTGCTAGAAAAATCTCCGCGGTTGGTTGAAAACTATAAACAGGGTTGCCTCGCTACCTGGAAAACCGGGAAAAGTCAGAAAATTCGAAAATTGATCAAAAAATTCAGGGAAAGGTCTGGGAATTTAAATATTTTAATCAAAATTCTGAAAAGTCGGGAAATTTCATACAGCGATCCCGCCCCCAAAAAGCGAGTTTTGCGCCGACGTTGGAAGCAATGACTTTCTTGGCGAATTACGTATCGCGTGAGCGTCATTCGGGCAGCTGGTATAAAGCCAATTTTCGCAGTTGCAATCAGATTGTCTTTTAGAAAGGCAAAGCAAGTTTAGTTTCCAGTAACCCCGAGAATCGAGAGATTCGCATGTGCATGTGCAATGCATGTTGAACTAAAGAAAGTACGTACTCTCGTATAAAAACAAAATAGGTTTATTCAATTCAATGGAGTCACCCCCCCTCCCTTTTTCCTAACTCCGATCCCTCCTCTTACCCGGTCTCATGCGCCCTCGCGGCATGAGTATCAATGAGTTGGATACGTCGCGTATTCACAGCGACATCCCGGCATAAAATGATTGATTGCGGAATATTAGGGTTCGATTCGAATCCTAGTATTAGGTACCATGGAGGTTAGAATAGCCTCCATGTATTCTATTCTAACCTCCATGCTCATTCCATGCTCAATTTGGCGACATTATAATGAGTAGCACACAGGTCATTTTGCTGTTGGCGGCAATTGTCAAAATCGTGCCAAGGAATCGTAGCTTATACTAAGATTTTACCGCAAAATCTTTTAAACCTTTTTTTTTCTTTTTAATAAATGCCTTATTTGTCATTTTGCAGTAAAATAATAAAAAAAAAGTAATCAGTCATCTAGGCTAATAATTTACTATCATTATATTCGCCAAAATATCGTTGATTATTGTAATTCAGTTTTTAATTATTTTAATGTTATTCGTATCTTTTAATGTTGCTTCTTCCCTCTAAATTTTTATTAGCAAATGATACTTTCAAATTTCAGAAAGTTTTCTCTGGCACAATCCTGAAACTAATTCTAGCAGTATGATGACATACCATCGCGAAATTTAATGCACACATTTTTTGCTTATGTATGCTACTAAATAAATATTGTTGCGAAAGATTCGGCGGTTGCGCCTGTATGTAAGCTTTCCGGCATAGCACTAGGGTTGCCATAAAATAGTATATGGTAGGGTTGTAAGATTGGCGACTTTATCGCCCATTTGGCGACCAAATTGGCGATATCCCATGATCCAATCGGGAAGCTTCTAGAATAATTTCCTGTCGAGATATTTCTCGAAACGTGTGGAACTTAAAGAAAAGCTATATAAACCCTTGCGTTTCTGAGAGCAGGAATTGTGAAGTTAGTTGTGAAGTAGTGTGATTAGTTGCGAGTAGATTGTGAAGTAGTGTGAGAGTTGTGAGAATCGCTGCTTACTGTCAGTGCTAAGCTATGCGAGAGTTTTGGTGAACGGAAAGCGATCGAGATAGTACTTTGCCGTGAAGCTACCTTTACAGTATAGCTTGACAGTGTATTGGTGATTGTTCCACGGTGTTTATTATAAGTTTAGTGTTGCCGTGAAGCTACCCTTTACAGTTACAGCCTGAAGCTGTGTTGCTGATTGTTTCAGCGTATTTATTGTAGATTTTCGACGCTTTTAAAGGTGATTTCGGAACTGTGTTGTAAATAGTGATTCCTGTAAATAAATTGTGGTTTTTATTGTTCTGCATCGTGTTTTCATCGGATACTCTCAAATCCACGAACCCGTAAAACGCAACAATTGGTGTCAGAAGTGGGATTTGAGAGTGAATGCCCGTCACCCGTCTACAGGAGAAAGCAATGGCGGAGGAAATGAATGCTTTGATGGACATGTTAGCAGCTCTGAAAGCCGACATGTTAGCAGCTCTGAAAGCTGGACAAGAAGAGATGAAACAAGACATGAAAGCCGGACAAGAAAAGATAAACGCCAGATATGAAGAGATGAAACAAGAGATAAAAGCTGGCTATGAAGAGATGATAGCCGAGATGAAGGCCGAGCGCGAAAAGAGGAAAGTCGGCCGAGAAAAGGTACGAGAGCAACTCCAACAGATGAAAGAGGAGCTTGCAGAAGAAACTGGAGCCATAAAAGAAGATGCGGAAATCAAAGTGGCATCTGAAGAGTCAGAGGATGAAGAAACGGAGGAAGTAGCTGGTGGAGTGTTTGAGAAAGATCCAGAAATCATGGATGAAACATCTGACGTGATTAAAGAAAGAGAACGAAAACATAAAGAAATAAAAGACGAGAACGAAGGTTTTGATTCTCACGTGCCTGAAGTAGAGACAGAAGAAAGTGAAAATGCGGCTGTCAAGATCATAGAAACTGATAATGAAGTTACGAAGTCGCAGTTAGCAAGCATTGAACGATCTGATGAGATGTGTTCACATGTTCACATCACATGTTCATGTGATGCTGAGATGGAAGAAGCTGATGTACAACTTACGCGGAGTGCTCCAGCATTGCAAGAAAGTTTACCCATTTCGCAATCCATGTGCGTGTCTTATAGTGCAGATTGTGCAGACAAGGACTTGATTCTAAACCTGGATACTTCTGCTTGTAAAGGATCGGATTCTATTCATGGTCCTGGTGTAAACATCGGAACTCGCTTTCAGGAAATAGAGGTAAATAAGCATGTACCTTCTGCTGTGAGTATCGAGGTGAACTGTACACACGGTGCGAATAAACTACAGAGTGGTGAACGAACTGTTTCAGATCTTCCTGTGCAAGAAAAGTCTGAAATGACTGAATCTTCAGACTGTGATATGAAAAACAGAAATATATCTGAGAACTGCCGTGGAAAAGTATTTGACCCGGGTATAACTTAGTGAAAAGCCTAAGACTAAAATCCATTCTGAACTTTAATAGTATAGTTTAAAATTGTTATGTGTTTAACTTGTGTATATAATTTGTATATAATGTAAATATTTGTTTCTTTAGTTATGTTATTTGTTTGTTTTATTACCTTTTGTATGTATCGAATTATGCTTCTGATCAAGGATTGTACTGCCCGGGACGTGCAGTCCTTGGGAGGGGGCAGTGTTACGAAAAATTCGGCGGTTGCGCCTGTATGTAAGCTTTCCGGCATAGCACTAGGGTTGCCATAAAATAGTGTATGGTAGGGTTGCCAGATTGGCGACTTTATCGCCCATTTGGCGACCAAATTGGCGATATCCCATGATCCAATCGGGAAGCTTCTAGAATAATTTCCTGTCGAGATATTTCTCGAAACGTGTGGAACTTAAAGAAAAGCTATATAAACCCTTGCGTTTCTGAGAGCAGGAATTGTGAAGTTAGTTGTGAAGTAGTGTGATTAGTTGCGAGTAGATTGTGAAGTAGTGTGAGAGTTGTGAGAATCGCTGCTTACTGTCAGTGCTAAGCTATGCGAGAGTTTTGGTGAACGGAAAGCGATCGAGATAGTACTTTGCCGTGAAGCTACCTTTACAGTATAGCTTGACAGTGTATTGGTGATTGTTCCACGGTGTTTATTATAAGTTTAGTGTTGCCGTGAAGCTACCCTTTACAGTTACAGCCTGAAGCTGTGTTGCTGATTGTTTCAGCGTATTTATTGTAGATTTTCGACGCTTTTAAAGTTGATTTCGGAACTGTGTTGTAAATAGTGATTCCTGTAAATAAATTGTGCTTTTTATTGTTCTGCATCGTGTTTTCATCGGATACTCTCAAATCCACGAACCCGTAAAACGCAACAATATAAAATACCTGAATTTATTTAAAAGTATCATGAAATAGAGATTTCTTTCTTTCGTTTAGCTGTAAAATGTGTAAAAAAAGGCATTTTTTAATCCAGATTGGGCAGATTCTAATCTCAATATTCAGTGGAGAAAACAACAACTATTATGGTTATAATAGTAATGCTTTAGGGATAATATTATATATATATAATTGGCAAATTTTTATGTTGTCAAATTGTACCATAATTAATTTACCTCTTAACACAGCCAACATGCAGTACGTGAATAGACTGGAATTTACTTAAAACACACCTGGAAAACCTGGAAAAGTCGGGGAATTTCATACTCCAGTTTGAGTGGCAACCCTGTATAAAAAGCTGGAGAGAGAACAAGTGAGTTTACAAATTCTTCAAAATAAATATTTACGTCAAATCTCGCAGGCGCATTATTATGTGTCTAATCGCACCTTGCACAATGATCTTAAAATCGAACAAGTTACTGACTTCCTCAAGAAGCAAAATAAAAGATTTTTTGATAAAGCAGAGAGCTGCCCCTTCTTGGATAAATTTGATACCTTCAAATATGAAATTTTATTCGAAGATAGAAATATCAGACCTTACGCAGCCCACCTTACCCGCGACTCAAAACTTTCCGACCTAAAGCAATGTTGTTGCACACCCTCTCAATCTCTTTGTGATATTTTCAAATGTACCTACATTTAAACTTAAAAAAAAAAAAAAAAAAAAAAAAAAAAAAAAAAAGTGTTTAAGATTTGTAATGTATACATTCTTACTGTATATAGTTACTTTAATGTTTTGTAATATTCTCATGTAATTGCCTTATTGTATCATTTATAGTACCCTTCCTATTCGATTTGCTATTTATCTGCCTCTCCTGGCAATTTGTTTCTTGCGGCGCGCGGCTGCCTTCCCCCCCCTACTACCTTGTACCTGATCCTCTGAATACTCGTCTGTAAAGCTACAGTCATGTGCCCAAAAGTATCATCGAGCCGGCGACGTCACACAAATTAGTGGCAGTCCGGCAATATCGGACATGAATGAATGAATAAAAACGTGAGTTCAGTTGCTTAGTTATTGCTGTTGCGAGTTCTAGGTCGGCGTGAACTGAGATAAATCCGACTTAACTTTCTCTTTAGATGCGCTTCGCATTACTTTGTGTTTAACGTTATTAGTAGTTTGAAGTGTAGCTATTGATTATACTGTGTTTAAAGTTAAAGTGTGCTATTGATTATACTGTGCTTAATAGTTTGAGGTGTAACTATTGATTATACTGTGAAGACTTGTACGAATATTTCTGTGGAAAATTCCAGAGTTTCTGACATATTTCTTTTGATAAAAATAAATTTTATGAATCTAGTATTATCAGACTTAAGCATTCAATTTATAACGAATAGCTTATTAAAAGAAATTCAGAAATGCCAAGAGCGAAACCGAACTGACACAGCTGCAGTCTTATTTCGGTTCTGCAAAGTTCTTTTATAGCTTATTTGAAATTCTGTTTCGAAATTTAGACATTTAAGAACTCCCACGCACTGTTCACTTGTTTATCAATGCCTGCTGCAGGTTTCCATGTTTGAGAACCTGAGATTAGACTATATATTTCACTGTTCATTCTTCTAACTCTAGACTATATGCGTCTGTAATGTCAAGGCCATAAAGGTATTTTTAGATTATTGAGACATAAATGCTAAAGTTGATTTCGACATCGGAATTACTTCTTTATTTTTTCGTCTTTTTAAAATGATTGGTAAAAGTTTACAACAATTGGGTGCCTCTTATTTTTTGGCGATTCTGTTTTGACGCCAAGATCGGCGCCAATAAGACACAATTTCAAGATGGCCGCTACATAAAACCAAAACAAGAAGTCAAAAGAATTTCACAAACTCCGTGTCCATGTACACATGACTTATTTTCACTTAAAAAAACATCAGAGAATTGCACAAACTAGTCATTGTACGTTGCCTTGACTTTCTCCATGTGCACATCGATTTATTTTTAATTAAATAAATCAAGAAGCTAAAACCATGTTAACTCTCCCTGTAACCAGAAATGGGATTTCATCGCCAAAACTGAACAAAATTTTTCGCCAATCGAAGGGGCACCCAATTCTACACTAGAGCCAAACGATTTTTCATAGAATATTTAATGCACCATTCATGCTATCATAATGATGTTACCAATAAGTATGAACTACAATATCATCCTTCCAGCGTAGCTGTGCTTGTAAGACGCTGTGTTCTATATCAACCAATTACGTTGGAATATTTTAGAACATTTACTTTTAATGCCGTACTTTGCGTAAAACATTCCTTTTTTTTTAGTTCATAAAATCAGATATCTGATGGTAAAGAATTTATGAGGAAAAAAATCTGAAAGGTTTCAGATTTTAAATTACGTCCAAAGGGGTGTTACGTCCAAAGGGGTTTTACATTATGGCCAAAGAGACATTTTTAACATTTTGTGTGCTAATTTTATTTATTAAATATCATGTTCTTTCCACGTAAACCATAAAATTCAGTTCAAGAGCAATATCTCAAAATAATTTTAAAATGAGCATGTCTCTTTAGAATTTCCGATACACAGTCTCGCGCGCAGGAGATAAAAAATGTTTTTTCTGCACAACGTTGCCACGGCTCTCTTTGAAATCCTCGAGTTTGTTAATCAAAAATTCGTTAAAGTTTTACAAAATATGAAATCGATAATAAAACGAATTCCAAATTTCAAATTTGGAAGCTTCCAGATGCCCATATTCGGGTGGAAACGTTCAATATTCAAAACTGGATGGCTCTAGGTACCATTGTTTTATCATAATGCGAGAAACATACATACATTTATGAAGATACTTCATTATTTAATTTCATTAAATGTAACACAGGACAATAATATTTGGTAGCAACAACTGAAAAAGTGAAACAACGCTTGTAGTGAATCAACGCAAATTGCCAAAATGGGAATTCTAAATGTATACTGCCATGCTACTTTTAAAATTTTGGTAATTTTACTGTTAGAATGCATATGGCGAAGAAAACGATGTTTAATAATAAAGCTAAAAAGACAAAAAAAAATTGGCTTAGTAGGAGTGAATGTAACAGCAGATTGGAAGACTGCGAGCTCAGCGAAAGTATAAAAAAGTTTAATAAACCCTTTTAGGAGACCGTTAAAATCTGAAACCTTTCAGACTTTTATTTAAAAATATTTTAACGTTTATTTCGCAGGTTAGTGAAAATATATGAATTTAAGAATCAGATTTAAAAAGAAAGTTATAGGAAAAGAAATGTAATAAGGAATCCAATTTAAGATCTACTGCAATTTAGAATTTCAAAACAAACATAAAATTAATAACTGTAAAGCAAAAAGTTCTTAATTAAAGGCAAAATACTGTATGACGACATAGAACTTTTGTAAAGATACGGTGGGAGTTTTTCAGAAACTAAGACGAAACACAAAGGAATAAAAAAGCAATAAATTCGTAATCTAACTCTCTTAAAGAATGTTTGTTAATCAATTCGAAAGTTTCCATTCAATATATCATTACAAAACTATTAAGACACCTAAAACGAAATAAAAAGTTCTCTTTGATTAACAAATGTGATTTTTTTCTTGCTAAACAACACAAAAGCTTTCAACAGAGCTTTTGAACAATACAATTTTTTGTAAACCCGAACTAAATAAGACCGGATAAAGAAGAGCTTTTAAAGATAATACATCATTTCTTTGCATTTGAATGAAAATTCAGCTTACTTAAATTTCCGGAGAAAGTTCAAATTATTGTTGATAGGCTATTGCGGGTATGTTAAGCAAATAATCAAAGCTCTAAACTGCCTTCATATTTTATTCTAGCATCTGAAAGTGTTTTCGTTAATTTTTAACAAACTAGCGCATTGGGGCAATCTTTCTATCTCGCTAAATAAAATGAAAACAAAAGACATCTGCCATTTGTTACACAACAAGACTCGTTTACTTAAATATTAATGCTTGCTAAGGATTGCATTAAAATAAGATATTCTGCTTAAATTTACTTTCATTAAACAGCTACAAGAACAGAAAAGAACAGCAACTTCTTGCTTCGAGATGTCAAAGCTACGTTGAAAATGGCGTTCAAGTATAGGTATCAATAATAAAAATATTCCAATTTTAAAAGCCTGAATTTGTTTCTGTATTTCATCTAGCTGTTAGAAGCATTTCACATCATTCTAAACTTTCCAGTTTTCTAGCAGTTACGCTGTGCTACCAATGCATACGCCACACTTCCATATCTCCCGTTCTACTGTACCGATTGTCGAAATTCAAACTGCGTTTTCCATATCTCGAAAGCGCGACTTAGGACATATATTAGATTTATATATAGCAGGGATGGCCAAACTTCAAGATGATGGGAGCCGCAAGTCCAAATTTATGTCGTTTTAAAAAAATGAGACAAGTTTTGAATATAAAAAACTTTTGAAATAAATTAATGAATATGCGATTAACACGATTACATAGAAATATGAATACATACATCTTATATCTACTGTTTTACTGTTAAGTCTCGGGAAAATAAAAATTTGTAACTCGTGTACTGGGGAACTGAGCCCCTCCCTTTTTTTTCAGGTAGAGAAACCAAATATTTTCTTCTGATTTCCTTTATACCTCTCAGTTTATAATTATTGTTAGTGTAAGTAAAATGGATAGGAAACATATTTATTAGTTTACAATTACATAACAAATGTTATATAAGGTATTTCTCCCGAGCCTTCGTGGAGTGGGCAGCACGCTCGACGCGTAACCGAGAGGTCCGTGGTTCGATTTCCGGCGAAGGCGTTACTCATTTTTCTGTCTCCTTCGAAATAACCTAAATGAGAAATTTAAAACATTATCTTCGCGCATTTTTTTTTTCAGTTTGCGCCAAGAATAATTCACTTGGCGAACTTCTTAATTTATAGCAACCTATTTCCCTTTCCTTTTTTCCATTGCCCATGAGTGGGGAAAACGTCAGCGTTCGTACTTTCAAATAATTTTAACAAAGTGTGTTAATCACATTTTCGTCATTGCCGCTTATAATTTACCGCTTACGCCAAATTTCAAAAAGCGCCAATATGTTAATTCAGGCACATCTTGGGAAATTTTGAATAAAATAACTCTAATTTTTGGCGGGTGTGCTTAGAAATACATCTATTTTAAGATGATTGTAAAACTTTCATAGTTTAAAATACAAAATATTTTTCGAAAAATTTATAAAAATCATTTAAAAATACAAATTTTCAAAAATAAATCATAAAAAATTCACGAATTTTATTTGGAATGAACCTAAATTTCGAAATATGAAAGGAAGAATCAAATTAGTTTAGTAAAGAAAAGGGATATTAATAAATATATATCAAATTCAATTAACATAGAGGAGCTAAAATTTTGAGAGCTGATTTTCTAAAAACTACTTGTGCGATTTTTACAAAACTTGGCAATTTGGCATAATTTGAGTTGTAGAACCGAAAAGTTGAAAAGAATTGGAATGCCATTTTAGAAAAAGTCCTATTTTGTGTCAAAATACCTATATTAGAGCAATGCTATATATAAATCTAATATGTATCCTAAGTCGCGCTGTCGAGACATGAAAAACGCAAGCTGAATTTCCTCAATCGGCCCAGTAGAGCTAGAAAACTGCAACCCACCCTTTTTTTTTTCCTCCGCAGTGTAGAGCTAGTTCACGATACATAAAAATCTTTAATTTCCACGCTGCTAGCAAATAGCCGTTTCTCAGATTTGCTACTAGAGTTTAATATAAGATCTCTAATTACCTTTTAAATTATAACAATAGTTGTTTTACAAATTAGGCATTATAAAAGCAATAAAAGCTTTTTTTGATACTTTGTAATAACTTTATTTTTTAATAAAATATCTATTTTGTATAATTTATTATACACTCAACACTTAAATTCATGAATATTTGCTTCATTATTATAATTCATAAAACTGTTTTTTAATGCTTCATGTTCTGTATTGGGATACATGATAATTGTTGCTGAAGCAACACCTAGTTAAGATTTGTCTTTGTTTCTTTTATCTTAAAGCGATATAAATCGGAAAGTTTAAAAATATTATTGTATCTCTTTTTGTTATGGATTGGCAACACTACGCTGACAAGAGTTCGTTGTCCGTTATTCCCCAGTTATTTCTCAATCTGTAATTTTGCGTTTGTTGAAACACAGTGTATTCTAATTCTGAGTATATTTTGCAGGCGAAACATGATGGAATATCAAATGGACAAAATTAAACATTTCCGGAACAATCTGCTCCTAAGGTGTAACGCAAGATCAAGTGTAGTAGAAGCGACGGAAACATTTTATGTTTTATAAAAGATTAATTCAGTTGCTAAAAGTATGGCAAGGAAATGATTGTTTCGGTTTTAGAGAAAATAATTTGACTTATCTGATAATTCACGTTCAAGAAGAAGATTGCTTAAATCAGTATCTTCATGTGAATCCCCGTCATCTAAAGTGAGAAAACGGCACAAATCATGGAATGTGACCATTCTAACATTGCGCGCCATTTGCATTCAGTGAGTAAGGTACAGAAATTGCATGGAAAGGTACGCTGGTGGGCAAAAATTAAGGACGAATTCGAAAAATTAGCATATCAGCTGAACGAAGAGGCAGAGCGGACAGAAAGACCAATCAGGAGATTAAGTAAGGTGATGTACGGTAGCACATGCGCAGATATGCAGGTAGACGTAATGGGGGAGTGTCTGAGTAGTATAAAGCATGTTGTCGGTGTAAGATCAGTATTTCTGGCAAAGAGATTGCACGCCGTATAGCAGTTAAAATCACACCAAGTTGCTGCCTCAGCGAGAAATGGCGAGTAATCAATCTGTTAGATGACATCTGGATGCTTTTACCCGAGGTTGAATCATTGGGAAGTTGGAGGAAGGCCGCAGTGTGGCAAGTGTGGTTGCAGAGTTCGGAATCGCTCACAGCATCGTTTCACGACTTTGGAGACAATTTCAAACTACATTAACAGCTATCCGGGGGTTTAGTAGTGGTCGTCCACGAGGAACCACACCCGCAGATGACCGGTATATTGCCTTACAGGCCAGAAGAAACAGGCGGCAGACAGCGGGAGAAATCGCTAGACACACGACACAGGCGACTGGTTTACCGTGGCCAGAAGACTGCACGGTGGTGTTCTGTTTGCACGATGCCCTGTACGGCCTCTAACGCCTGCCCATCAGAGAAGGCGTTCTCTGTGGTGCTGGGAACACCGGAATTGGAGAGACAATGAATGGGGACGAGTACTCTTTACAGATCAGAGCAGATTCAGTCTGAGTAGCGATTCTCATCGCATACTCATCTGGAGAGAGCAAGGAAGCCGCAATCATCCCTCGAACATCATTGAAAGGGACAGGTATGGAGGTGGCGGTGTTCTCGTTTGGGGAGGCATCATGCTTGGTAGTCGTACAGACCTTCACATCTTCGACGCAGGTTCAGTCAACGGGACCCGTTATTATAACGAGATTCTTCCATATGTGCGTCTTTTTAGAGGCGCTATGGGTCCGCAGTTCCTTTTCATGGACGACAATGCACCATGTCATCGCACAGTAGCTGCCGAACAGCTCTTACAGAGTGAGGATATTGAACGTATGGATTGGCCGGCACGATCTCCAGATCTCAATCCCATCGAGCATGTATGGGATTTTCTAGGCAGACGCTTGGCAGCTCGTACCTTACCACCAGTAACGATTCCGGAGCTTCGATTGGCGCTGCAAGACGAATGGGCAGCAATGCCTCAACAACTCATTGACACCTTCATTCTCAGCATGGGCTGACGCTGTGAAACCTGCCTAGCAGTCAGGGGAGATCATATTCCCTATTAAAGATTGGATGTTTCTTGCTGGACACCCATCACAGGGATGTTTCGGCCTTCAGTCGCATTGCGCTCCATGCTACTTTTTCAATAAAGCTTCTTTTTATCCCTCTGATTTCTCTTTTAGTAAGTGTTGCTTACATTACTCATGTCCTTACGTATTGGGGATCTTACGGTATTGAATGTGTTGATTTGGAAAGCTTTTGTACGAAGTTATATTGAAAAAACCGTCTCGTCCTTAATTTTTGCACACCAGTGTATAACATGTACACTGTGTGAAAAAAAAAAAAGGACAATTCTATATCTTCTATTCTACTGGGCCGATTGATGAAATTCAATTTGTGTTTTTCACGTCTCGAAAGCGTGACTTCGGATATGTATTACATTTATATATAGCATTGTTTTAATATATGTATTTTGACACAAAATCGGACTTTTTCTGAAATGACATGCCGGTTTTGTTCCATATTTCGATTCTACAATTCGAATGATGCCAAGCTGCCAAGTTTTGTAAAAATCGCAAGCGTAGTTTTTAAAAAATTAGCTCTTAAAATTTTAGCTCCTTCATGTTAATTGAATTTGATATATATTTATTCATATCTCTTTTTTATTAAACTTACTTGATTCCTTCTTCCAGAATTCGAAATTTAGGCTTAATCCAAATACATTTCACACATTATTTTTATGATTTATTTTTATAAAATTTGTATTTTGAAATATATTTATAAATTTTTCGGAAAACGTTTTTATTATAACCTGTAAAATTTTTAACACCGTCTTAAAGTAGATGTATTTCTAGGCACACCTGCAAAAAAATTAGACATTTTTATTCAAAATTTTTTAAGATATGCATGAATTTACATATTCGCTCATTTTGAAATTTGGCATCTTTTGTTTGAGCGATAATAACGCCAAATGCGGTTTACGCACTTTTTTAAAATTAAAGATGAATTTTTTCCTTTCTCATCTACAATGAAAAAAAGGAAAGGAAAATAGGTTGCCGTAAATTAAGAAATTCACCAAGTAAATTATTCTTGGCGCAAACTGAAAAAAATGTGCCAAGATAAGTTTTTGAATTTCTTCTTAAATTTCGCACCAAATTTTAAAAAAATTAATACATAGGCATGATTTGAGCCGTAGAATCGAAAAATGGAAAAAAATTGGCATGTCATTTTAGAAAAAGTCCGATTTTCTTGTCAAAATACCTGTATTAGAATAATTCTAGATATAAATCTAGTATATACTCTAAGCCGCGCTTTCGAGGCATGAGAAACGCAATTTGAATTTCGCCAGTCGGCCCAGTGTAACGGGAGATACAGAACTGCTTCCCTCCCTCCGCAGCAACGTAAGAAGGGAGATTTAAGAGCTTTGCAACACTCGCGGTTACGGGCACCTTAAGAGCTGGAGAGAGGCCCCTATCATGAGTAAATCTTAATAAAAATAGGCTGAACTTGCAACCGAAGCAATGCTTTGTACTTTAAATTTTTGAAATCTTGTAAGCACTGAAATTCTACACCAATAATTTGGGGGGGGGGAGGAAGAAAGAAAGAAAAGGAAAAATGAAAAAAGAGGGCCAAAAAAAAGCACAAAATTTGAAGCTTTACTTCTTTTGTCCAAGCGTTTAGACTTTTATCATCACATCGACGCTGCATCATTACTTTCAGACCAAAATACTTGAATCTCATATTCAGGTTCTTTGCTTTTAGATTCAATGGTCTGACAGTGGTATTTCTATAAACGACTTTCGTTACGCTTCCGAAATGGAAGATCCCCAAAACTAATGGATGTTATTACCTCAATGTAAGCATCAAAATGCCGAACAAGTTATCCATATACACTAGATCAGCGATTCTTTACACTAGATCACTTTTTGACTGGCGGATTCCTTTCTTGAATCATCTCCTCTAAAGGAGCTTCTTATCCTTATCCCATGTTTTACAAGCTAATGATATTTAAGAATAGCATTACGGGAGTAGGAAAAATGTATAGAGCTGGGAGTTCGTAACCTTTTTCGCCACATTTCGCTTTTCACCCTCCCTCCCCCCCTACTGCTAAAGCAAAGAACCTCTATGTAAAGAAGGAAAGGCTCCATAGACGTAATGTAAATCACTTTGTCTGCAACGCCGCTACAAAGAAAAGGGAACATTCGCCAAGGGATTTGGCGACGGAATCTGTTGGCGAGAATTTCCCCTCTGTGATATGCCGGTTCTTTGGTACCTAGCCGACATTTTCCCCCTCCGCGACGTGTATAGGAAATTGAGGAACACGGGTTAAGATGAATCGTTCTTTGACTTGTCGCGATAATTTAAACTCGGAAATGATGAAATATTAGGTGAAGTTTCACTTTCACTGGCTGTTGAACTAGGAAATGATGAAATATTAGGTGAAGTTTCACTTTCACTGGCTGTTGAACTTCCATTGTCCATATCGCTACTTGAAACCAAAGAACCTATTCTTTGTTTAAACTCTTGCTAAACGTAACGGTCGAACCTGTCCAAACCAACTTCAACATTCAGCTTCGAGCTTTGGCGCTTTTTGGCGACAGATATTTCATGCATGCGCAGTTGTTTCCCTTTTCGTTGGAAGGGAGCCACTTCTGCTTCTGCGAAGTTTTCCTTCTTAACAGTACATATTCTTTGGCTAAAGGATCATCCCCCCTTCTTTCCAAAATTCGAAAAATGCATGTACATTTTTTTAAAATTTAGATTATTATTAATGTGTTTCCTAAATTAAACAAAAAAGTGTATAAAATGTTGACATGTACAAAAACTTCAATAAAAATAGTTTTGGTTCTTATGTAATAACGCAATCACCTTCTTAGAAGTCCCCAAATTTTCAGAATGTGCCAAACTCTGGCAACCACGCGCGTAACCGTTCTTCTGGCAACCATGCGCGTAACCGTTCTTCCGCCAACCATGTTTATAGCAATCGTTTCAGTCAAGCAAACCCGCCATTTTCGTATGCGTTCTCTTTCGTTGTACTCCGAGTTTGAAAAGGTTTTTATAAACAAATCGTCATATTTTTTGCCTTTAACATAGTTAGTTTTAAAATATGAGCTTGTCGAATTTACCAGCAATGCAAGAAACTGCAGGAAAATTTCTTCAGGGATACAAAATTTTGATGAAACGTTTCTGAAGACAACAATGAACAAATGCGTTTCTTATATAATCGATGTAGCCGAAGATTGCACGAATTCGAGACTCCACAATTCTCTGATGTTTTTTAAGCGAAAACGGATCGCTGTGTTTGGGAGAAGAATCGCAGAAAATTACAGAAAGATTCGAAGAAAAATGTAAGTTTTTCTGTTTTTTATAATGTATTACATAATTCCTATTCAATAATTCAAATTAGTGCTTCAAATTGGTGAAGTAGATCTTCTATTCATACGTTGATAATGTTTATCGACTTGCAATAAATATCGATAGTTTGGGAATATTCTAGAAAAAAGGAGCGAAAATTACCAGCTTGCAGCCGATAAGTAGCTTTTACCTTTTTATCTGTAAAAAATCGCTAAATTGCGCGAAGGTAGTTGCGTTAATACTTAAGCACTGTAGTTTTTACTTCATGTACGACGTAAAGAAAGTATTGTAATCACGAAAAATTCCAGACGTAAAGGAAGTATTGTAATCACGAAAACTTCCAGGTACCCCATTTCAACGAAAATATCCATTTTTGACCGCTATCGAATGCAATTTAACGATGTTTTGGCGTGACATCCTTGCGCAAGGACAGAATAAAGGACTCTTTTTCCCTCCAAAAAAATTATACAACTGATTTAAAATGGATTCCGAAGAGACTTTTTTCATGGCGTTTATACATACGTCTGTACGTATGTATACAGGGTGTCCCAAAACGACCGCATAAACTCTGCACAGCTAGATTCCTCGTTGGGAGTACATAAAAACTGTCCAAAGAAGCGTTCCTGTACGATCCATAGTTTACGAGAAAAATACGAAAAACAAAGCATAACGTCACTGCCGGTACAAGAAGAAAAAACACTTTATTGGACATGTCAACAACAGCATTGGCATAACTTTCCAGACGATAATGTTTGAAACGTTTGCCGCACATATCGCGTCATGCATGCGCACGCGCCGCGGAATGACGTTAAGCCGCCGTTGAACTGGTATTTAAAAGGCTGCATCTTGCAGCTACCGGTAGTCTTCGTATGGTGGCTATGTATTCTGTTCGTGACTACTGCGACATGTACTTGATGTAAAGCCGATGTAATGGAAATGTCTTACGAACTGCTGGGGAGTATGCCCGTCGATATCCGTATCGCCGTTCTTCCGATGTCAACGTCATCCGTAGGCTGGACGACAGACTACGAAATACGGGAAGCGTCTTGCCAACAGCCAATCTTCACGATACTGAAAAGACTGCGGAGCGGCCTCACGGTAGCACAAGCAGATGCAATACTGAGGCGGGTAGAGGAGACGCCCGAGGTAAGCACACGCAGATTAGCCCGTGAGATGACTTCGAGGAAAAGTACTGTACACAGGCTTGTACGGTCTGAGAGGCTACATCCATTTCGGTACACAACCGTGGAAGGCCTGAAACCAGATGACTTTCAGAAACGCGTGGCCTTCTGTGAATGGCTGTTGCAGCAACAGAACACAGATAATAGTTTCATTGCACATATCATGTGAACTAGTGAATCATGTTTCACTCGTGATAGAGTATTCAACCATCACAACAGCCATATGTGGTTCCAGGTCATTCCGCATGCAATCCGGCCGCAGAAACATCAGAAACGTTGGTCTCTTAACGTGTGGGCCGGCATACTCGGAGATCGCCTGCTTAGACCATATCTGTTGCCTGAACGGATCTCAGAACAGTCGTACTTGGTATTTCTCAATGAGGTCTTAACTGAGTTCCTCGATGACATACCATTAGCGGCAATACAGGGATTCCAACATGATTCCTTTGTTTCCAACATGATGGGGCTCCGGCGCATTTCTGTGCGCATTTCCGGCGCATTTACGTGGTTGGCTGGATATGGAATGCCCCGGCCGCTGGATCGGACGCAGAAGTCCGGTTCTATGGCCGCCACGTTCGTCAGATCTTACACCATTGGATTTTTTCGTGTGGGGCCATCTCAAGGAACTGGTGTATCGAGACGTAGTGACAACACCAATGGACTTAGTTGCTCGTCTGCATGCTGCTTGTACTTCGGTGGACCCCGCTTTGCTGCAACGTGTGATTACAGTCATTCCACGGCTTGCTCAAGCCTGCCTCGACATGCACGGCGGACGCTTTGAACATCTGCTTTAAATTGTGTATATACCGCTGTTAATATGTTCAATAAAATGCTTTTTCTTGCACCGGCAGTGACGTCATACTTTGTTTTTCGTATTTTCCTCCTAAACTATGGATCGTACAGGAACGCTTCTTTGGACAGTTTTTATGTACTCCCAACGAGGAATCTAGCTGTACAGAGTTTATGCGGTCGTTTTGGGACACCCTGTATATGTATCTCGCATAACTCAAAAACGAGTAGGCTTTGAATGTTGAAATTTTGCATATAGCACTGCTATAACATGTAGATGTGCACCTTCTATTTTGGTTGCAATCGGCCTCACCAAAATTATATAAATATATTTATATATATATCCACTCTGTTACTCGGCTCAGTGAGCTCAGTTTCTTTATTCTTACAGGTTTGTAAATTGCGAAATTTTTGCTTTAAAAATGATTCAATTATATTATTCTTACTTCCGGTTAAAGTTTTTATGCCTTTAGTTAGCCTACATGCAACAGTTGTAGAATTATCAACATTTTAAAAGTTGTTTAAATGCGACTAAGCGTAATTTTTGTTTACCATTAGTCATATTTGTTTACATTTGAAACAGAGCAGAATAGTGGATTCGTTGCCAATCAAGAGAAACTAATCTTCAGAACAACAAAGATAACGTCTTCTTTTGTTATTTTGAATTAAATCATGCTTAATCCATTCTGGAATCAAAATTTAAGTTTTTAAATGAGATACATTCCGGTGACGTCAGAGGTCACGTGAGGTAAGAACTGCTAATGTAAACAAACAACCTTGTGCTGTGGTAGATGTGTTGAAAATTCGTATATTCGGCAACAGTATATTCCAACAAGCCACCAGAATATGAGATAGTATTGACAGTTTAAAAATAATACTTGCCTATATAAAGGCAACAACTTTAGATGGCCAAGCATTTCTAAAGAAACAGTGTAGAAAAAGTTACAATACATGTTGAGAGGATTGGGATACTCATTTCTATGTACATCATAAAACCAGAACACACATTGAACATTTATAGTTTTATCAGTAAAATTTGAAAGCTTTCTACTTGATTTCATATAGTATTAATTAATTTTATTTTTAAAATTATTTCCAGTACTTTTTTGAAATCTCATGAATCATTTGCAATAATAAGTAATAAAATAATGTTCATGTATGTTGTTGTTCTACACTGAAAAGAAAAATATAATTACTATTATAATTTTAAGTCACAATTTTATCAGCCTGACAAGCACAACAAGATGGTTTTCAAAATGGTAGACTCAAACGTCTGGAATATTATAAATACAGTTCGCCTAAAATTATGTGACGGTAGTGATATTAATATTATACACAGATCAAAATTAATACATAATTTTGTACCCCTTGAAATTTAATTGTTCATAACTGACTCTTAATCTACAGATAGCATAAACTTCAGATTAACATGTATTTTTTATATTAGAGTATAAATGTCAAAAAGAAAATTGTATGGATTTGCACAACTGAGTTCGCTGTAATTCTAGCTGTGAAATTAATAATTTTTTGGTCATAGATATTTCTTTATTTTATAGTAAAACGCGATAAAATGTACTACATTTATGCGTATTGATTAAAACTTGATTATAATAGCCCCATTATTAAAACACAATGTGATAAAATTAATAAAATTTTAGTAGTATAGCATGTTCTATGGAACCGTAATTAATAAGAGAAAATTGGCTTGGTGTTAATGTTTTTGCAAATAAGCCTATCTTGCATGAATTCAATTATTTCAATAATTTAGAACAAGTATTCATGAACTATTAACAAATATTTACATTGTACAGTTTGGAAAACATTATTCAAGGTCTCGGAAATATTTTTCAACTATTGATATACACTTAATATTCCTAATAAAGTAAAAGATGAATATTGGTAAGTATTGTGCATAAAAGAAAATTTATGACTCTTACCTCATTTTCTGCAGAAATTTCCACAGATGTTTTATAATTAATTGTTTTCTTCATTTCTGCCTTAACACAGCTTGCTAGAAGTACCTTACTATCTGGCATTACTTTAAAACAAATGTTATTAATTTGAAGAAGAGAAGATCTTTTTTTATTAACATCAAGAAAAGAGAAATAACTTCCAATATTACTTTTTAATTTTTCACAATAGCTGTAAATTTCTAAATTAGGAAAATCAATTAATTTTAGTGGTACATCGGCTATAGCCTCCATCGTAGACTGCGGAATTGTTGTTCTTAAACCATGTGACCACTTTTCCCCTCTTCTCTTGTGGAATGTATCTCATTATCCCATATACTGACTCAGCACAGCGTCCTCAACAAATTAAGTCAGTTTGTACGCCTTAATAAAAATATTTTGAGGTTTTATGTATTTTTGCCTTGTCGCGAAGTGAGAAATGAATTTATTGAATGAGAAATGTATCTCTAATGAAATTAATGGAAATAAGTTTAAACGAAATGCAGGAAAAAATGCGTATAATTTAACATTACGTATAAGGAAGTCATGTGATGTACAGATCAGATGTTTTACATTTATAAACTAAATCTGAATCCTTAATAGGTAAATAAAAAGCTGATCGCATTCCCCCCTTGAAGCTACAAAATTCCACCCGAGTAGAGAATCTCCTGGTGTAGATAGTAAGGGAATGTGAGGTAAAGGTATACAGTTGTATAATGTCCATGAAATGAAATTATATTTCAAAATATTAATGATTCTGTTCTGTTATCGGAATGCATATAAGCATTCTGTACCGCGCCACGCGCATAGGGGAAAATTTCCTACTTGTGATTGGACATACTTTCCGATGATATAATTTTTTCTTGACTTAGTGATATTTGAGCGGGATTCCTACGGTTTTATTTTCTTTGAATGAGCTCATGAGTGACATGGAATCTTGAAAATTATCGTTTGTTTTCTTCGACTAATAATGCCAGATGAAAACATTTGCTGCAGCGCTCTACAGATGGCTTCCTGTTTCAGAGAATAATAAAATTATAAAACTCTTTAAAGACTCTGTTAATATTATAAGCAATCTTAAGCGCTTAGATTATATAAATAGTTGAGTTGATGAATTTAATACAAAAACCCGATCTCGACCCAACTGGAAAGGCATTGTGTGTAAGTAAGTATATTATTATTACAATTTCGTTGCATTCTGTTCTTTTCACATTGCAGACAATATTTTCTTTGTAACTGTATATCTTATTTCCATGTTAGTGTTCATCTCTTTCGCATCTCTAATATTCCGTTGCCTTAAATGAAAGAAAAAAGCGCATTTAGTTTTGTCGGCTGAACTGAATACACGTATAAGAAAAGAAACTTCCTGCACTGTTTTTTTACAAAGATACAAAAAATACTACACATTAAAAAAAGGGCAAATTTCTAAAGTAATATTATTCAGTTTAACATACGCATCTCTATTTCTCTGCTCCAAATTAACAGTAGTCTACAAAAGTAAGGGCGTTCCTAAGAGTAGAGCAAATGATGTCATCGGAAGCCATATCCAATCATGAGGACGGATTTTCCCTATGCGTGTGGAGCGGTACAGAATGCTTATATGCTATCGGGATCGTATTCAGATATTGCCAAAAGGTGACGATCTAGCGAAAATTTCGAAGCATAAAAATAATCGCCAAACTATTTAGGATACCGTTTATTTGAAGAAAAATCGGAGAGAAAAAATAGCATAACGGATATTCGTACAATTAGAAATTTTTAATATAAATTAAGCAACTTACCAAAGAAATTACAAAAAAATAATAAGAAGAAGAAGATGAAAATCTGAAAGGTTTCAGATTTTAAATTACGTCTAAAGGGGCTTTTTTTAAAAATTTTCCGTGTTACTTTTCTTTATTAAATATTATTTCTTATTATTCTTCGCACTTAAACCATAAAATTCAGTTAAAGAACAATATCGCAAAATAATTTTAAACTGAGCGTATCTTTAGAATTTCCGATACACAGTCTCACGAGCTGTAGATAAAAATGTTTTTTTCTGTACAACATTGCCATTGCTCGCTTTGAAATTGTTGCGTTTGTTAATTAAAAATTCGTTAAAGTTTTACAAAATATGAACTAGATAATAAAACAAATTCCAAATCCCAAATTTGGGCTTCCAGATGCCCATATTCGGGTGGAAACGTTCAATATTCAAAACTGAATAGCTCTAGGTACCGTCGTTTTATCACAATGCGAGAAACATACATACATTAATGCAGATTCTTCCTTATTTAATTTCTGTAAATATAACACAGGGCGATAATATTTGGTGGCAACAGTTTAAGAACTGATTCGCCGTTTATAGTGAATCAAAACAAAATACCGAAACGAAATTAATAGCCCTTCTGGGCAAATTGCCCCTTTGGGCTAATAATTCGCAATGTAATATAATTTATATCATACAGAACGAACTGCTATTGCAATTACGTTGTAATTGAGTTTTCTCTGCTTGCATCTGCACTTTAATTCAATTATTAATTAACCGCATTGTAAATGAATTTCTTATATTTGCAGTTATATTTTAAATCAATTAATAATCCATTGAGCTGTAGGTTTTATAAGAAGCCGCAGGTATTAATTGCATAATACAGCGACGTAATTTGAAGTTTGGGAGCAGACTTTGAAATTAATGCTATCCTAAAAACCTCTTGTAAACAAGATTTTAAATATATCCACTTCGTAACATGAAAAGCAATTTGTGAGGCACTGGCGCCCTCTATGAAGAGCGAGGACGAAAACGCAAACGAAATGCACAGAAAAATCAGTAAAATAAATCAAGCGAAGCTATTACGATTATTATGTTGTACTTCAAAATGGATCACGCGGAACGCGCTGAATGGTTTAAAAATAAAAATTAAAAAAAATCTGAAATGTTTCAGATTTTAAATTACGTCCAAAGGGGCGTTTATTTAACATTTTGTGTGTTACCTTTATTTGTTAAATACCATGTTCTTCGCACTTAAACCATAAAATTCAGTTCAACAGCAATATCGCAAAATAATTTTAAATTGAGCATATCTTTAGAAATTTCGGTACACGCTCTCACGCGCTGGAGATAAAAATGTTTTTCTGTACAACGTTGGTATTGCTGGCTTTGAAATCTTTGAGTTTGTTAATGAAAAATTCGTTAAAGTTTTAGAGAATATTGTTACGAATTTCACATTTATTTGGCTATTTATTTAGAACTGTAATTAAAATTCCTTTTTATTTTCCCGTGCAACGCACGCAGACGATTTTTGAAGAGAAAGCTACGTCAAAAAATCAACGCAAAATCGCAAAACGAAAGTAATAGTCCTTCGGGACTAAAATCCCTTTGGACTAATAAAATCTGAAAGGTTTCAGATTTTAAATTACGTCCAAAGGGGCGTTTTTTAAACATTTTGTATGTTACTTTTATTTATTGAATATCCTGTTCTTCGCATTTAAACCATAAAATTCAGTTAAAGAACAATATCGCAAAATAATTTTAAGCTGAGCATATCTTTAGAATTTCCTACACGCAGTCTCACGCGCTGCAGATAAAAATGTTTTTTTTCTGTACAACGTTGCCACTGCCCGCTTTGAAATCCTCGAGTTTGTTCATCAAAAATTCGTTAAAGTTTTACAAAATATGAAATCGTTCATAAAACAAATTCCAAATTTCAAATTTGGGCTTCCAGATGCCCCGATTCGCAGCAGGATTACGGCATTCAAAATTCGACGGCTTTATGTACCGTCGTTTTATCACAATGCGAGAAACATACATATATTTATGCACATTCTTCATTATTTAATTTCTTTAAATATAATACAGGGCTGCAATATTTTGTGGCAACAGTTTGAAAAGTGATACAGACTTTGAATGTTTCCGACGCAAAATCGCAAAACGAAAACAACAGTCCTTCAGGGACAAAGCCCCTTTGGACTAACAAAAATTTTTAGCACAGATTTGGAAGATACATAAAAGATATAGTTATTGTAATAAAAACGTTTAAAACTGCATGTTTATTTGATGTTTGACGCCAGTAATCTAAGAAAAGAAATCAAAATCATCCGTCACAACATAATTCGTCAATATCACTTATATATGCTCTACTCAGTGAAAAATTATATGTATTTGTTAAAAACTTATGCAGCAGTATGAAGTACGAGAAACAATTATAGCAGTCTGTAGAAATCTCAACGATATAGCTCTGTACCTTAGATAAGATGCAGCTGCTTTTCGTGAAAGTGGGATAGTAGGGAGAAAGCGAAAATTATGTTTAAGAAATTATGGCTTATATTATTAAATAGTATTATAAACGACATATCTACTGCGAGAATTAAAATATACTGATATCTGAGTCCTTAAAGCATTTTCAGATATTGTGCTTACCTTTTGCTCCTCATATCAAACAAAACATAATAAGAATTTTTTGGTGGCAGTGGATGGAAAAAGAATCTTATTTTCTGAAAACGATTTTTTTTTAAGTTCGAAGGGTGTTAGCTCAGAAAGGCTGTTAATTTCGATTTAGCATTTTACGTTGATTCACTTTTCAAACTGTTGCCACAAATATTACAGACCTGTGTTATATTTAAAAAAATTAAATAATGAAGAATCTGCATAAATGTAAGCACTTTTCTCGCATTGTAATAAAACAACTGTACCTAGAGCCATCAAATTTTGAATAACGTTATCCTCCACTGAATACTGGCATCTGAAAAATCCTAATTTGGAATTTAGAATACGCTTTTTTATCTATTTCATATTTTGTCAGACATTAAAGAATTTTTGATTTAAAAACTCAACTATTCAAAGCAAAGAATGGCAACACTTTACGGAAAAAAAAAAGTTATCTCCAGCGCGCGAGACTGCGTATAAATTTTGAATAACGTAATTCTTCTCCGAATATAGGCATCTGGATGCCGAAATTTGGAATTTGTTTTATTATCGGTTTCATATTTTGTAACACTTTAATGAATTTTTGATTAAGAAACTCAACGATATCAAAGCGAGCAATGGCAACACTGTACGAAAAAAAAAGCATTTTTATCTCCGGCGCGCGAGACTGTGTATCGGAAATATTAGATACGCTTATTTTAAAATCATTCTGCTGTTGAATTAAATTTTATGGTTTAAGTGCAAAGAACATGATATTTAATAAATAAAAATAACACAGAAAGCGTATTAAAAAAAACTCCTCTTTGAGCGTAATGTAAATAGTTTTTTATATTAGAGATCTAACGAGTGAGCTTGCCTTTTGCTTTTGAAAGTAAAAAAATAAATTAGACGTAATTTTATGTTCTAAATTCCTTTAAAAATAAGGTGACGAAATTCTTAGATAATCAAAAGGCAAGATATTACAGACAACTAATAAAAGAGTTTTTCTGAAACTGGCAGAACGCTGAACTGCAATAGATTGCTTAAAATGATTTATATTTTGGATTCGTCCTGATTACTTTACCGTGGAGAATTTAAGAGCCCTAAGTGACAGTAATAGAGAATTCTTCCATCACAATACATGACAGCTCAGGCATTCCTTATGAAATGTGCTGTTCAAACTAATTAACTACTTTAGGATTTTTTCAAAAGAAAGATACAAAAGGTAAAACGTACAAGCAAATCGACTCGAATTGTATTATAAGATTATTTATCACTAATTTTAACGACTTCTGTATGTAAAATATAGCGTAACTTTTGTATATTTATATGACGATCATTCATAATTCTTGACGGTTTTTGGTCTTCTGTGGAGGCGATTGTTTTAGGAAACGGATCCTTAATTGTGTTCTCGGAAATATTCGTCAATTTCAGAAGTCACCGCCTTAAGGAAATGTTCGCCACAAGACGCTTCAATGTGTCTTTTATTTTCTTGCAAAAAATAAAGAATCAATCCCTCAGAAACAATGTCTGACAGAACATTTCGTAATCGGATTTGAAAT
>KK113748.1:259056-296711 GCA_000611955.2 Stegodyphus mimosarum
TAATTGCGGATTTTTTTTAGAAAATCAAAGACAATTTTTTCATGGAACTAAATAACTTTATTCTGTAATGTATTGCCCATTTTGATCAATGTCCTTTTGCCATCTTTCAGGCAGCATCATAATCCCACGTTCATAAAACTTCTGGTTTTTATTAGCAAAAAACTGAATCAGGTACGATTTGACATCATCATCATTATTGAAATTTTTACCATTCAAGGAGTTTTGTAAAGATCGAAACAAAAAGTAATCAGATGGTGCAAGGTCAGGACTATATGGTGGATGTGGCAAAACATCCCAACCAAGCTCCAATTATTTTTGCCGAGTGACCAAAAATGTGTGTGGCCTTGCATTGTCACGATGGAATACAACACCTTTTCGATTTGTCAATTCGGGCCGCTTTTCTTCAACTGCATTGTTTAATTTTGTTAGTTTTTCAATGTAGACATCGGAATTGACCGTTCGGTTGGGTGGTAAGAGTTCAAAGTAGACAATTCCTTTGTAATCCCACCAAACTGATAACAAAACCTTCTTTTGATGAATATCAGCTTTTGATGTTTCTTGAGTCGGTTCCCCTGGCCTGCTCCACGATTTTTTCCGCTTGATATTCTTGTAAACAATCCATTTTTCATCGCCAGTTATCAGTCGTTTTAAAAATGGATAACTTTCATTACGTTTCTTTAGCAAATCGCAGCTGTTAATGCGTTGCTTTAAATGCGTTTCTTTCAGTTCGTGAGGAACCCATGTATCGAGTTTTTGAACATAGCCAAATTGTTTTAGTGATTTTCAATGCACGTATGTGATACATGAAGCTTCTCTGCAATCTCACGTGTTGTACTGTGACGATCCGAATCGATTATTGCTTTGATTAGGTCGTCATCATCTTCAACTGGACGACCAGAGCTTTTTCATCTTTGAGTGAAAAATCACCAGAACGAAATTTGGCAAACCAATTTTGACACTGCCGTTCTTTTAAGGCTTCTGCACAATTAACAGCACATAACTTTTTATGAGCTTGCGATGCGTTTTTCCCTTTGCGGAAATAAAATAGCAAACTATGACGAAAATGTTCCTTTTGATTTTCCATTTTTCAACGAACGCCCAACGAAAACTACGCAACCGATCAAAAAACTTTTTTTACTGATTCACAGCTGAATTGCCAACTATCAAATAACAAAATTATTACATTTGTTTTACATTTGTACTATGTTTGTAAACCTAAAAATTCAAATGAAACCATCTATGAGTGAAATCCGCAATTACTTAGTTGCCAACCCAATATGATAAAATATTAGCGGGTAAATTTACATCCTACCTTTTGGCATTGTGATTTTGAAACGCTCGTTTTTAATAAATGTTTTTATATTTTTTTCTGCTTCTCGAATTTCTGAGAGATTACTTTGTGGGCTTCCACCCGTTTATTTCACAGTTCAATGTGAGGAACTTGTACACCGGTAAGCGAATAATCGCTTGAGTGTGTGAAGAGAGACGTAAGACTCAAGAAGGGTTAACTACCCTTTATTTCTCAAAATAACGATGAACATAGTCTGCTCTACAGATAGCGTACAGCAAGGCCTCCAATTGGGCTTGAAATCGAATTAATAAGAATTAAAACTTAACTAATGCTTAACTAAAAGATATAGCCAAAGCTATCAGGATTCTAAGTAGTTGGCCCCTAAATTTCAGTTAAGTAGGCGAAGCTATCAAGGGCCTAAAGTAGGGCCGAGCGTAGTAATAACTTAGAGAGAGACGTAGCCAAAGGCAAACGCACGCTAGTCAGGAACTCTGGCTCTCTAACGAAGTCACTGAAGCATCGACTTAAATACTACTACTTAAATACTATTCATTTGCATTAAACGAGTTTCTGGAAATACATTCTGGTAGGAAATTGTAAGCTGAAGCTGGAAGAGATAGGAAAGGTACATAAACTTAAAATAACTGTTATAAAATTAGGATAAACCTTTTAACTTCTTAAATTGCTTGTAGGTTTCTCGTGCAGGTTTTACCTTAAAATGAATGAAGTGCTCATGAAAAGGTTTATAGATCTGAATTAAAGCATCTGACTACTTTCTAATAACGGCTGCAAGATTAAATGGCTAAGGGGAGAAAACACTACGTAGTGCTTAGATTATGATAGAAATGTTCTTGATGCAATCCGTGAATTTCTCAGGACTGAGTGTTCAGTGCATATTCTTGGAAAACATCTTCGTGACAGCTTAAAGTCCTGATCTGGAACAGGGAGCTGAATGCAGCTATGTTCTGTGGTAGAATACTGTGATTCAGTGGTAGAAGAACTGCACGTAAGAAGGATTTAAAATCCTCTTTTATTAAATCACAATTATGTACAACCACTTCCCAACTCGGAAGGGATACAGAAAGTAAAAGACCACACTTGGGTCTAAAATGAACAATCAGATAAATTTAAAACTAAAGCTAAATAGAAATTAAATAGTCGTTGCTCGCAGAGTTATACCGCGAGTTTAGCCTCTAAACTAAATGGTGCGTAGCAAGATTTACTAATATTGACGCACTTGGAATTATTTCAATAAGTAATCACGTAAAGCGCTATGGCTTAGAATTTAAATGCTAGCTAGTCACGAGAACGTCGATTAGAGTGACCGTGATCTCAGACTAAAAGCACTCTCACCCTGAGAGGTTTCTACCTCCGGTTTAAATAGTCGTTGGCTCCACTTCAAAATTAGCATAAAGCTGAAAACGCGAGCTTCTTCTAACGGGAAGCTGAAAATGAGAATAAATAGAAAAGAATAAATTAAAATAATACTTTGTTAGTTTAACTAAAACCTTACAAATTTTGTAAGAAAATAATAATTCTTTATGCTACATATAATACAATGATGCCGTTTGCGTGTTAACGTTTACCGCTATGATATGGAATTTTTATGTCAGAATGCATAAAATTTTTCTATAAATGCGAAATATGCAGGGTGATTCGCTACCAGATCGACAAACTTGAAGGGTGTGTAGGGGGTACAGAGACGGCTCGGAATCACGTAGGGATGCATTGTCGCAAATGCCGTAGCTGCGAGCTATGGTGCAAAGAAGCGGAGAAAAAGAACAGAAACAGCAACACATTAATGGGGCAGAAAACATTTTATTGAAATGTTTTATTAAAACACGTGTTCGAAATTACGACCAGAAGTCGTTTGGAGGCCTGACAGCGGCGCTGCCTCGAATTCCTTACGTTGTGGAAGATTCCTGGCATGTTACGTATCCTCCCGGCAGCTACAGATTTTCGAGTGACGAGGTCTTCAACTGAAGGAACAGGCATCTCGTACACCACATTCTTCACCTGATCCCATAAGAAAACGTCCATGCATGATAGATCTAGTGATCTGGCAGGCCAATGAACCGGACCACCACGACCTATCCACCGCTGTCCAAAAGTTGCTTCGAGGTGTTGGCGGACGTCAGTCGTCAACACCTCGACGGCTGTGGTGGAGCCCCGTCATGCTGGTACCACATGAACCTACACAGGACCTATCATGCATGTAGTTCTTCTTCTGGGGTCACATGAAGAGCTTGGTGTACGAGATGCCCGTTCCTTTAGTTGAAGTTCCTTTAGCTGTGCTACAACATTTGTTCGAAATTACGACCAGAAATCATATGGAAAGCCTGACAGTGGCGCTGCATGGAATTCCTTACGTTCTGGACGATTCTTGGCATGTTACGTATCCTCCCGGCAGCTACAGATATTCGAGCAAGGTGGGAACGGGCAAGGAAAGGACAATATATTGGCATTCCCTGTTCCGCAAACTTAATTGCACAACAGGTCCTACCCCCCGCCGAACCGAGGCCGAGGTTCAACCTTTTTCCCGGCCCATTGAGAGGCAGGCGCAACGCACCCATTTTGGGGCGTCACTGGTCGTCAATTTGCTACCCACCAGTCGCACGGGCGAGCCCGTCGCAGGGGGTCATTACCCAGCATACCCGGGGCGCTACCCCCGGGCTACTAGTACCACCCTGCTCTAAGACATGCCAGAACTCCGGGCCGACCAATAAGTGACCTTTCCGGAGTCCCCAGAACCACTAGGTTCATAATTTGTATAGCCCCGTGGCCGAGACTGCCTAGGTACAGATCCTAGCCAGTAGCTTCACAGAGTTCTCTACGTCGACCCCCGGGGGGAAGGGAATGGGAAAGGAATGGGCATCTCGTAAACCTAGGAATCATCAGGAAACTCATCTAGGAATGGGCATCTCGTAAACCAAACTCTTCATGTGATCCCAGAAGACGGCCATGTACGATAGGTCCGGTGATCTGGCAGGCCAATGAACCGGGCCTCCACGACCTATTTATCGCTGTCCAAAGGTTAGGTCGAGGTGTCGACAGACGTCAGTCATGTAATGCGGAGGAGCCCCATTTTGCTGGTACCACATGGACCTACACGGGACCTATCATGCATGGACTTCTCCTTCTGGGGTCACATGAAGAGTGTCGTGTACGTGACTCCCGTTCCTTCAGTTGAAGACCTCGTCACTCGATATGTAGCTGCCGAGGGGATACATGACATGCCAGGAATCTTCAAGAAGGTAAGGAATTCCATGAAGCGCTGCTATCAAGCCTGCCAGACGAATTGTGGTAGTAATTTCGAACACCTGCTGTAGTACAACCTTTCGATAAAATATTTTCTGCCCCATTAATGTATTGCTGTTTCTGTTGGCATTAGCGACCCTGCATTTCTATGTGATTACAAGTCATCTCTGTATCCCCTACACTCCCTGCAAGTTTGTCGATCTGGTAGCGAATCATCCTGTATGAAGGTCTTCCCCCCCGGGGGTTGACTCAGGAGAATTCCTGGGAAGTACTGGCTAGGATCTGTACTTAGGCAGTCTCAACCACGGGGGCATATAAGTTGGCTTCACAGGACTAGAGCCCGAGTTTATTCTCAGGTTGGTTCAGGCTCGGCAGGGACCGTACTGATACTATCTTGTCGGTTCTTTGGCTGCGTGTGGAGCTAGATCGGAGATCACCGACCAAGTCGTCGGGGATTTGGTCCTCATAGTTTCGATACGGGGACCACGTGTCCCATTGCCTTTCATAGGGCCGGGCCGGGACTGTGGGGTCTGCGTCGTCGGCGAGGAGGTCTCAGGAGCTTGGATAGTTCACCTCGAAAGGCAGCCCCAAGACGAGGATCCATCTCTTGCGTTCTGTATGAAGGTCTTCAAGTCTCGTCAAACCGATGAATATTTTCCTTCTCTGGATTTAGTATCCGAAGTCGCGATGAAAGAGTACTTTTAAAGTACTGGTAATATGACTAATGATTGTAGCTTTTTGGGTGAAATTCAATTACGCTGGAGAGTATGAATCACTGAACGAGATAATGCAAATGAACATGCTGCTGATGTTAAATCAAATTTATGTTAGGAGCAATGGGTATGTTTAGAATCAAATTCATATTCATGCAATATTACAGGATTATAACACTATTTCGATTTTAAATTATGGTATGTACAGATAAATTGTATTCCCGTAAGAATATTTTAAATGCTCATTTTTTATCAAGCTACATATATTAAATTCAATTAAGCAAATTTTATGGAACGAAATTGATATTTGTAGCGCAGTAAAGAGTTGCTTGCTAACACGAGAGTAGTAATGACTGGAAAATACGAATATTGTTTGGCTTTGACTAAAAAAAATTTTTTTTTATTTCATCAGTATTTTTAATCTTTCTCAAATGCCAAACGAACTTGCATGACATCACTATAACCGTAGCCCGAGAACTTTCACCTATCTTATTATTTTCGAATTCGATCACTTCAAATATTATAAATCAATAGGGTCTTTGCATTGCCTCGATTTACATATATGCAATCAGGGCTAAAAGCCGCCCAAACAACATAGTTGTAAACAGCAGTCAGTACACTCTTCCAACAATTCACTTGGGTGATGATATTGACAGTTTAGTCGAGGAATTAACCAGTGCACACCACACTGCTCCAGAGGAAATTCAGAGGTCCAAGGAACTTAATCAGTTAATGAAGAAGAGAAAGCTGCGAGGAGACAGTACCAAAGAACAAGGCACCCAGTGGATAAAAAACCACGTGCAATAGACTGCAGTGCAGTCAAGTCTCATCCAATCATTGTGCACAACGCAACTGGACTAGATAGTCACTTTCTGCGGATGATAATTCTCTGTGGAAAGCACTGAAGAGGTATAAAAAGTGCCACAATATCATTCCAGCCCTTAAAAGCTCCGAACGGATCCGCTACACTGAAACTGAAGAAGCAGAACTTTTAGCTCAGCATCTGGAATCTAAGTTTCGCACTAACAACATTCATGGCCCTTCCACAGAACAGTTAATTGCTGACTTTCACTCCATAACAAACCCACGCACAGACACCATTATTCCAGTCATGCCGTCGGAAGTCTGCATTTGCATCAAGAAGATTAAAAAGAGCAAGAGCCCTGGCTATGACAAAATCACTAATAGCTCGGCACTTCTCGGCAAAAGTTAGCTTGCTCTTCACGAAAATAGTTAATATTATTCTCAAGTGGCAACACTTTCCTGAGTGTTGGAAGGTTGCGAAAATCACCCCCGTCCTAAAGCCTCAGAAGCCTGCAAGAGTTCCAGAATCTTATCGACCAATTAACCTGCTGTCGTCGTTAAGCAAGATTGGGGAAGCTGTTATCTTATCAAGAATGAATCGAACGCAAAACTTACTAATTCCATACCGATTTGGGTTCAAGAGTCGGCACTCAACTACACACCAGCTCTACAGAGTTGCGGAGATGATTGGTGAATGCCTGCAGCACAAGACGGTCACTGGCAGCCTGTTGCTCGACATAGCAAAAGCTTCCGACCGCGTATGGCTGGATGCTCTCATTTACAAGTTACACACTCTGGCTTTCGCAGAGTACATCGCTAACATAATTAAATCTTACCTAAATGGTAGATATTTTGTCGTTCACGTTACAGGAACACTGTCTATTCGTAGGGCCATCCAGGCCAGGGTCCTTCCTTGGACCTACACTTTTCAATATCTACGTGAATGACATCCCCATTACACCCAACACAACACTCGCAATGGATGCTGATGACACTGAGATCCTCCCACAAAGTGCATTTCTTAGTCCACTTATACGATGACTACAAGGCTCATCAAGTGGGAAATCAAGGTGAATGTTGAAAAATCAGGAGCCATATTGTTCACGAAGGAAAACAAGTTAAAAAAGAATCTACAACCTTACTGAGTATCTATCCTCAGGGTCAAACAAGTCCTTTATCTTGGGCTGATCCTCAGTAAAACTCTATCATGATCCCCACTCGTCATATCTATCATCAGAAAGTTTCGAGTGAGTAAACATACACCATTTCCCTTAATAGCTCGAACCAGTATTCTTTCTATAGATAAAAAGTTACTCATTTACAAGTCCATGCTACGTCCTATACTATATTATGCATGCTCAGTATGGGCCTACTCTTGTAAATCACTAAGAAAAAAGTTACAAACTGCTTTTGAGACAGATCTCACACGCGTGGAATCATAAGCTACACACGGAACTGAGAATCGAGTTACTGGCTAGAAAATTCTACAGTGTTCAGAAATTAATTAAGAACTGTGCTATTAAAGTGTACGGTTATAATGTCAATTATCCAAGTTAAAGCAAGCGGTCAATGGCCACTCTTTGTAATCTTACTGACTAGTTATTGTGTACTGTGTATATATCGGTATTTTTATTTTCAACATGCGGGCTCCCATTTTATGATTCTATGTAAGGCACTTAACTAATATTTGCACACCCGGGGGTCTCGCACTTGTTAATATTATGTGTACATATTTATTATTTCTATGACAGGTATTACCACAAGCTCGATAGGTTTCTGGCTTTCCCAGTTGGCATTTCTCGGAGCCTTTTAATCTTTGTACGCCTTAATTTATTCTATTTAGTAACCTAGATAATTATTCTCTTTATCTTAATTTATTCTATTTAGTAACCTAGATAATTATTCTCTTTATCTTAAATTATTCTATTTAGTAACCTAGATAATTATTCTCTTTATCTTAATTTATTCTATTTAGTAACCTAGATAATTATTCTCTTTATCTTAATTTATTCTATTTAGTAACCTAGATAATTATTCTCTTTATCTTAAATTATTCTATTTAGTAACCTAGATAATTATTCTCTTTATCTTAATTTATTTAGTAACCTAGATAATTATTCTCTTTATCTTAAATTATTCTATTTAGTAACCTAGATAATTATTCTCTTTATCTTAATTTTAAAAAAAAGACCGTTATGTAAACATGAATACATTTATAGCTCCATTTCAGTTATTTCTGTATTGTAATTCGAATTAGGGTATTTGTTCGATTAAGGGTAGGGTCTTTCGATCCAAGCACCCTGTTGCTACACCACTCTCACGCGTACAACATAGTGGTCAGGAAAGTGGACTGCGATACCAAAGGGCCCGAGTTCGGATCCCGGAAAAGGCATGGTTGTACTATTTATTCGTTCCCTCATAGGAGGCAAAGGTGGCCCACCTAGGTGCCTCCATAATAAAGTGATCACCGCCTCTGGCCTTAGTAGTGGCCAACGTCCGTAGAAGACTTGGACCAACCATTGGGAGAGGGGACTCGGAGCTAAAATTCAGGCGAAACCCTTTGGAACCGGGTTCCGATGCTTTTCAGTTTTTTAATGAAATTTTACCTTCAATCGAAGCCGCAAATAAAATGAACTCCAGTATTTTAATTTATATTACCTAATTAAGTGACGTTACTTAGTAATTTTTTATTCATCTTTTTCCATTTCATATAATTTAAATTTATTATTAGCCCAAAGGGTCGTAAACCCAGAGGGGCTATTAATCTCAAGATGACGTATTGCTTCGGATTACTGAAAAGGCTCTATCACTTTTCAAATTGTTGCCACCAAATATTATCGCCCTATATTATATTTAAAGAAATTAAATAATGAAGAATCTGCATGAGTGTATGTTCTTCTCTCATTATGAAAAAACAACAGTACCGAGAGCCATCAAATTTTGATTAGCATAGTCCTCCACCCGAGTATGAACACGTGAAAGCCCGAATTTTGAATTTGTTTTATTGTCTATTTCATATTTTCTAAAACTTTTATTAAAAATTATTTTAATAAAATTTTATTATTTAATAAAATTTTATTATTTTTTAATAATTTAATAATTTTAATAAAATTTTATTATTTTTTATTAAAAAACTCAACGATTTAAAAGCGAGCGATGCGAACACTGTATAGAAAAAAAAAATATTTTTATCTCCAGCGAGCGAGACTGTCTATCGGAAATTCTAAAGATATGTTGTTTTTAAGTACTTTGAGCCCAAATGCCCTCGAAACATGTATGTGTATAAAAATGAAAAAAAAAAAAAAAAAAACTCTCCTTTGGTCGTAATATAAAGTCTGAAAGCTTTCAGAGTTTTCATTTATTATTTTATTTATTTATTTATGTTTACCTTTTCTGGCGACGTTCCATAGAACTCCGTCACTTCTAATTTTAGAAATTAAGTCCTTAAATTAAGTTAAAACACAGATTAAAAAATGAAATGGTAATTCTACGATAGAAGAAGCTATAAAAGAATAATAAAATGTACTATGCTATGACCATTCCAGGAACCTCGAAAGAAAATAAATCTTTGAAAACTGCAAATATAAGGCTGGAAAATCGACATATTATACTTCTGGTAGGGCAAGATAATGACTCAGCATAAATATAATGCAAAAAAAACTGATCAGCGTCTTATCGTAGAGCATAAATATTGCAAAAACTAGTTTCATATACTTTTATGCCACAATTCTTTTGTATTTCTATGTTGACTTAACAATATTCAGACTTTTGAAATCATTATCTATTTTTTGTTTTTAACTTTATGAAATCATTTATTTTAGAGTAGCTGATAAAAATATTTTTCTTGTGCTTGTTTTATTAACACTACAGCACGGTGACCTACAGAAAATCTTTTTAATACTTAATGTTTCATTTGGCATATGGCAATCTTTTTTGAGCCTTTTGCTTCTGAAAAAAAAAAAAAAGAGTTGACCCACATACTTAGTCGAGCAGAAACTGCAGCAGACAACAAAACTGCATTGTTTCGGACACCTGAACGCTTGTAATTCATACATAGCCCTTTTTGAGGGCAGTCAAAATATTTTGCATTAAATGTCTTCTAGTAGAGGATGGGTTTTCTTCTTCATTTTGTTTTCCTGAAACCAAAAGAAGTTTATTATTCTATGAATTCTCATAAGTTTCTTTCTTCTTTGTCCTTCACTTCAATTATTTCTGGCCTTGCAATGGATATTATAACCATTTTAATAAAAAAAAATGCGATTTGCGGTAGCGGTAAAGAAGATGCTATGCATGTTCTTCTTGAGTGCCACCATCATGTCCAGCAGAGAAAGCTACTCCAAAGCAATTTTGATCTGTGTGGCCACCAATTTTTTCCGAACTTTTTCGGACTAAAGGGATAATTTCTGTTTTTCGAAATTTCATTCTCAATTTAGATTAATTAGTTCTCTTTATTTTATTGCTTTTTTAGTTTAATTTTATTTTTCTTTTACTTATTTTTTATTTATTATTATTAGTCCAAAGAGGCTTTGTCCCTGAAAGACTATTTTTTTTAATCGATTTTGCATCGAATTACTCTGAATGTCCGTTTCACTTTTCAAACTGTTGCCATCAAATATTATCGCCCTGCATTATATTTGTAGAAATGAGATACATTCCAGTGACGTCAGAGGTCACGTGAGGTAAGAACTGCTAATGTAAACAAACAAGCTTGTGCTGTGGTAGATGTGTTGAAAATTCGGATATTCGGCAACAGTATATATTCCAACAAGCCACCAGAATATGAGATAGTATTGACAGTTTAAGAATAATACTTGCCTATATAAAGGCAACAACTTCAGATAGCCAAGCGTTTCTAAAGAAACAGTGTAGAAAAAGTTACATGTTGAGAGGATTGGGATACTCATTTCTATGTACATCATAAAACCAGAACACACATTGAACATTTATAGTTTTATCAGTAAAATTTGAAAGCTTTCTACTTGATTTCATATAGTATTAATTAACTTTATTTTTAAAATTATTTCCAGTACTTTTTTGAAATCTCATGAATCATTTGCAGAATTATTTCTGTACACTGCAGAAGGAAATGCATAAAATAATGTTCATGTATGTTATTGTTCTACACTGAAGAGAAAAATATAATTACTATTATAATTTTAAGTCACAATTTTATAAGCCTGACAAGCGCAACAAGATGGTCTTCAAAATGGTTTACTCAAATGTCTGGAACGTTATAAATACAGTTGCCCTAAAATTATGTGACGGTAGTGATATTAATATTATACACAGTTCAAAATTAATACATAATTTTGAACCCCTTGAAATTTAATTGTTTGACTCTTAATCTACGGATGGCATAAACTTCAGATTAACATGTATTTTTTATATTAGAGTATAAATGTCAAAAAGAAAATTGTATGGATTTGTACAACTGAGTTCGCTGTAATTCTAGCTGTGAAATTAATAATTTTTTGGTCATAGATATTTCTTTATTTTATAGTAGAACGCGATAAAATGTACTACATTTATGCGTATAGATTAAAACTTGATTATAACACCCACATTATTAAAACACAACGTGATGAAATTTAGTGGTATAGCATGTTCTATGGCACTGTAATTAATAGGAGAAAACTGGCTTGGTGTTAATGTTTTTGCAAATAAGCAGCTCTTGCATGAATTCAACTATTTCAATAATTTAGAATAAGTAATCATGAACTATTAACAAATATTTACATTGTACAGTTTGGAAACAATTATTCAAGGTCTCGGGAATACTTTTCAACTATTGATATACACTTAAAATTCCTAATAAAGTAAAAGATGAATATTGGTAAGTATCGTGCATAAAAGAAAATTTATGAATCTTACCTCATTCTCTGCAGAAATTTCCACAGACGTTTTATAATTAATTGTTTTCTTCATTTCTGCCTTAACACAGCTTGCTAGAAGTACCTTACTATCTGGCATTACTTTAAAACAAATGTTATTAACGTGTTTTTCCTTGAACAAGAGAAGACCTTTTTTATTAACATCAAGAAAAGAGAAATAACTTTCAAGAGTACTTTTTAATTTTTCACAATAGCTGTAAATTTCTAAATTAGAAAAATCAATTTATTTTAGTGGTACATCGGCTATAGACTCCATCGTAGACTGCGGACGTGCGGAGATTGTTGTTCTTAAACCACGTAACCACTTTTCCCCTCTTCTTGTCTTGCGGAATGTATCTCATTAAATAATGAAGAATCTGCATAAATGTATGTATGTTTCTCGCATTGTGATAAAACGACAGTACCTAGAGCCATCCAATTTTGAATGACGTAATCCTGCTGCGAATATGAGCATCTGGAAAGCCAGTTTTGAAATTTGGAATTTTTTTTATTATCGATTTTATATTGTGTAAAACTTTAACGAATTTTTTATGAGATACATTCCATAGAAGAAGAAGAGGAAGAATGACCTTGCTTGTGTACATTAGCTGTACATAAGTCACGTGATCTCTGTATTGTTTGTTTAGAAAAGCTACACATAAGTCACGTGATCTATAAGGTCATCGGAATGTATCTCATTAACAAACTCAAATATTTCAAAGCCAGCAATGGCAACGTTGTACAGAAAAAACATTTTTTTTTCTCTAGCGCGTGAGACTGTGTATCGAAAATTCTAAAAATATGATCAATTTAAAATTATTTTGGCACATTGCTCTTGAATTGAATCTTATGGTTTAAGTGCGAAGAACATGATATTTATTAAATAAGGGTAACACACAAAATGTTATAAAAACGCCCCTTTGGACGTAATTTGAAATTTGAAAAGTTTCAGATTTTTTTTAAAATTTTTTATTTATTGTTTTTCAATAATTTTCCCTCTTTACAATGCTATTGTTCATTTGTTAGTTAATACTATTACTAGTTAATATTTGTTACTACTTAATATTTGTTAGTTAATACTAATAATAATAATAATAATAGTTAGTGTTAATAATTTGTTAGTTAATAGTTAGGACTTTAGGATTTTTGATGCTAGGAGATGAGGAAAATGAGCAATGCCCTCGCCGGGATCGAACCACGGACCTCTCGAATACGCGCCGTACGTGCTGATCATTACACCACGAAGGCATGCTAAGAAGGCACCAGAAATAATTTATATACTTCCCCTTTTAAAGGGCGACTGGGGATTAGGGGACCCAGTCGCTAAATCATGGTGGTGGAAAATCATCCTCCACCGCCTTACGCACGCAGCCAGATTTAAACTGCACATTGATATGCATAACAGAAAGTTAATATTTTCACTTAATTTATCTATTTGAAGCCTCGCATAATTATCTATTCGGAGTCATGTTAACAAGCGCGGATACCATAAGCATTACAGATAAAAATTCTAAATTTGCATGCAACAACCGTACGCACGTGCCGTACGCACCGGAACAATATTATTATATGCGTACGGGTTCGTAATAGATTGAAGGCACAAGTCCGTAATAAAATTTATTCTTATCAAAAGAAATATAACAGTGTTCACAGCATCAAGCAGTGTAATGACTAGTTATACTTCAAACTACTAAAAACGTTAAAACGCAACGCAATGCAAAGCGTTATCTAAAGAGAAAACTAATTCAGATATCTCAGTTCACGCAGAACTAAATAAATCGCAATATGAATAGCTAAACAACAAACTAAACAACAACAACAACTGAGTTGAGATGTCTCTTTCTCCGGCTTTAAATAGTTTTCAACCGGCCGCGCGAGATAGTTCTAACATTTTCTGCTTCTCGAGATTTCTGAAAAGCAAAAAGAGTGTGGAATTACGGTTACAGCTAACATAGTGGTCAATTACATTTATTCAATTTCAAAACAAATTACTGAGATATCCATTTAATCAATGTTAAATGCACTTGCTCCTGTATTTTTACTTTTCAGATATAGCTTTTTCTTAAAATTTGTCTCGCGCTGCATTGCACGGCGAAATAAAACAATTTGAATTATAAGTCTTCTAAAATTATCTAACTAAATACAAAATTCGTAATCATATTTACACAGTTCTAAGTAACTTTTAACATAATTTACACAATTCTAAGTAACTTTTAACATAATTTACACAGTTCTAAGTAACTTTTAACATTTCTAGGCATACATTTATGTATACAATTTATTCATTTATACTTACAGTTTATACATTTATACATAATTTATACAGTTATACATAATTTATACATTTATACATGATTTATACATAATTTATACATTTATATATACCCACTTCCAAAAGTTAAGCACGAAGTTGTAAAATGCAAAAAAATCAACAAATACCGCTTTGATTGACACAAAATTCGGCAGGAAAGTAGCATATATATTTATGCATAAAACAAAATCAATAATTATATACAGAAATGAAAACAATATTAAATTTTTGTAAGTTATCAGATAATAACATACTGGACACTTAAACAGAATTATGTATAAAGTGAAAATAAACAGCATAAAATGGAAAAAAAGGACATTAATAGGGTATGTGGTTCCCCCCCCCCATCTGTATACAAAGTTTATACCTTGTGACCATGCTTTCAATTAGGTGATCAACCACCGCAGAATTAAGCAATCGCCTTTCTTCTTGTAGAGCAGTTTCCAGCTGAATAAGAGTGGCTGGAGGTGGGAAACGTGAAGATACAGCACGGCCGAGAGCATGCCAAAGATTTTCAATGAGATTCAGGTCGGGCGAATATGCTGGCCACGCCATACGCGCAATCCCTTCACTCTTCAGGTAGTCATCGACCATGTCAGCTCTATGGGGACATGCGTTATCGTCCATTAAAACAAAAGTAGGGCCAACTGCTGCAGTATCTCACAATGGGTTCTAGGATTTCATCTCGATATCGGACAGCCGTTTAAAGATGTGCAGGTCGGTGCGATATCCTAATGAAATCCCTGCCCACACCATAATGCTTACGCACATTGAGTTGGTCAATGTTAACGAATTTTGCTTACTGCGCATGCTCATTGATGTACCGTTGGCGAGGGAGGAAATATTGGCGACTAAACATAAAGAACCCTACACAAGCTTGTTAGTAATGTTAGTTTTACTGTTTACAATTGCAATATTATGGATATTTGTGTGTGCTTATTGCATGCGCTTCTGTTTAATTTCATTTTAGTTTATATTGTTCATAAACATTACATTAAATATCAGTTATTTGACTTTAATTCAGTAATTTAAACTGGATTTATCCCTTACCAATGGACGCTGTAACCATAGATGTCACACGCGTGGACGTCGCTCTGCGATTCCGCTTGGCTACAATAGCAATACATCGATCTTCCGCGGGGGTTGTAAACCTTGGGCGATCGGCTACGGGCCTTCGGACAACTGTCCGTGTGGTTTGGAATTGTTTCCATAAACCTGAAATTACAGAATGATGAACGCCGAAGAAATGAGCAACTTCTGTGATCGACTGTTCTGCTTCAATGCGCCTCACAGCACGCCAGCGCTCAGAATCTTCCATTTGTTTTCTGGAAGTCGTAGAAACACGTATGTCTTAAAAACAAATTGTACGAAAGTTTTAAACATCTTCTATCAGCACTTACAATCAACCTCTGTAACCCTATTTCAGCTCAGAAGTATAATCCAAAAGCATTGAGCAATATCTTATAAAGTTTCCTTTTTGTAATCCTTTCTAAATGAAAATTTGCGTGGTTTACCGTATTTAATTTATTTGTGTGGTTTACTGTTAATATACTGTATTTAACTTCTTTTAAAATTGCGCCAAATTCTTTTCTGGACATGCGCAGTAAGCGAAATTCGTTTAACATTGATCAACTCAATGTGCGGTTTGCCATTACGCGTGCGGGCATCTTAATGAAATCCCTGCCCACGCCATAATGCTTCCGCCTCGGAATGCGTGATGCTCGGTGATGTTTTGGGACTGATTGCGTGTTCATTGTTCACGCCATATCCTTATACGCTTGTCATCTGGCTCCAGAGCAAATCTTGACTCATCAGTAAACATGACATTGCCCCAGTCAGACACATTCCAATTGACATGTTCCCGGCACCACTGTCATCGTGCCCCTCTTCATTGGACGGATAGAGGAACACAAACTCGAGGTACCCGGGCATACAGTCCACTCATATGTAATCTTCGGCGTACAGTAGCTGCAGATATCGCCTTACCAATGGACGTTGTAACCATAGATGTCACACGTGTGGAGGTCGCTCTGCGATTCCGCTTGGCTACAATAGCAATATATCGGTCTTCCGCGGGGGTTGTAACCCTTGGGCGACCGACTACGGGCCTTCGGACAACTGTCTGTGTGGTTTGGAATTGTTTCTATAAACGTGAAATTACAGAATGATGAACGCCGAAGAAAAGAGCAACATCTGTGATCGACTGTCCTGCTTCAATGCGCCCCACAGCACGCCAGCGCTCAGAATCTTCCATTCGTCTTCTGGAAGTCATAGAAACACGTATGTCTTGAAAACAAATTGTACGAAAGTTTGAAACACCTTCTATCAGCACTTACAATCAACTTCTGTAACCCTTTATAAAGCTGGCTTCTTATAAGACTGTCTTTTTTGCATATTTCTTGACATGAAAGCGCGATTGGCTGTTACCTAACATATTCGTATACTTCCATCTACCTCTGCAGCGAATTGCATCCTCTTCAGTTCTGATTGGCTTCCGGAAATTAGCATTTTCCTCCCATTAACTTTTTTAAGTGAGTGTATATAATTGTAACATAATTTATAACTTCATGTATATATTTTATATACATAAGAGAACAACGCGGAAAAATGATAAAAAATTAAGGAAGCGAGCAGAACTGGAGAGTGTGTTAAGATTACAGTTATTACGGTAAAGCACTCCAGGACTACATTCCTAAGGGAAAGGATGCCTTTGGAAAGGGATACCATTTAGTTTGTATGCAAGTTGCATATTAAAAAAAAAAAAAAAAACTCCTATGCTGCAAGTTCATTTACTGAAATTTAAACATGATTAACCACCAACATTGAGCAATTGAATCGCTAGGCCGCAGGTGGCAGAGTTGGAAAGCGAAAGCAGCGTCAGAGTAGTCAGCTAGAACCCATACTTTCTGATTTTCTCTTAGCCGCTGTTAACACAGCACTCTCACCGGAGTTAAGAAATTTTGGAAGTGGAAGAACAAACTCGACGGACTCGGAAAAGAAGGTTTGGCCAAAATGTAGCAGAAACTTTGAGTTCATATTCCATCTGTACCTCAGATTCTGATAAATTAATTGAAAATATTAAGTTCTTTATCATGTTTGTTTATTTGGTAAAATCTACGCAATCTCGCCTTTTTAAATGGATTAATTCATGTTCAGTTTTTAATAAATTCTGAATCACATTTCAGAATATGGAACAACGTACTTATCTAATTCAACTTCTTCAGGAAAATTACGCCGCGGATAACAGCAACTGAATATGGATGGAATTAGCACATTCCCCATTGGTTATCCGTTCCCATAACATGATCTCTTGCAAGAGGTTAGTACATCTATCTACCATTAGGAGATTCGTAATTCAAATTCCTCCTAAGGTGCGGCCCAGACGGGAAAGTGGCTATTCAATCTAACTGCCGTATCGAAGGGCCCAGGTTCAAATCCCGGAGAAGGCATGGATATAACCTTTCTGTCCCTTTATAGGAGGCGATCCATAATAAAGTCCCCGCCACTTCTGATCTTAGTAGTTGCCAATGCCCATAACAGTTAGAGCCCGCCACTTAGGAAGATGGGAAAAAAACGTCTGAAAGCTTTCAGATTTTATATTACGCCCAAAGGGGCGCTTTTTTAACATTTTGTGGGTTACCTTTATTTATTAAATATCATGTTCTTCGCACTTAAATAACATTATCGCAAAATAATTTTAAAATGAGCATATCTTTAGAATTTTCGATACACAATTCCGCTCGGAGATAATGTTTTTTTTTTTTTTTCCCCGTATAGTGTCACCATTGCTCGCTTTGAAATCGTTGAGTTTCTTAATGAAAAATTCTTTAAAGTGTTGCAAAATATGAAATCGATAATAAAACAAATTTCAAATTCCAAATTACGCTTCCAGATGCCCTTATTCGGTGGAAAATTACGTGATTCAAAGTTCGATGGTTCTAGGTACCGTTGCTTTATCACAATCCGAGAAACATAGGTACATTTATGCAGATTCTTCATTATTTAATTTCTTTAACTAGAATACAGGGCTGTAATATTTGGTGACAACAGTTTCAAAAGTGAACCGACATTTAAAGTTTTCAAAGCAAAATGCCAAAATGAAATTAATAGCCCTTCTGTGCTAAAAGGGGCTTAAAAAAAAACCTGCTAAGGCATAGTTTATTTTTCACGCTTCTTGCTGCGAAAAACCCAATAATCTCTACAGCAGTCCTGAACTGAAATATAGAGGACAATAATTCAACATCATTTGTATCTGTTCGACTGCTTTTCGAGCCTTTACCCGGTCGTGCTTTAAATGAGCAGAATGTAAGGAATTTTCTCATTTCTCGTACGGAAAATCCATGGCGTTCGAATCCCAATGAGAGACCTGATATTTTCCGTTTTCTGCTTAAAAAAGAACCTCTCTACAAGTAAAGTCAATTTTTATGTGTTAAAATTATAACTTACAAAAGCGTCTTTCAAATTCCTATGCTTTAATTTTTTTTTAATTACTTAAATGTAAGCTTTAGTTCTATTTCATTATTCATTGCGTATAAAAAAAAAGTCTGGCATTCTACGGTATTCCTCAAATGATATATCATATACAGTGATTTTTATGTACTGGTTCCTGAGGCATGGTGATTGTTCTGAGGGTTCTGTAAGGATAAAAAGATATGCCAAAGAGAATGGGAGTGTCTCGTCCGAAAGAGGAAGCTGGAAAGGATTAATATTTGACAGGCGGAAGTCGCCTAAACTCTGCAAATTAAATGTCAAAGAAAGGAGGATGTATTTTTTCTTACTTTCTTCTTATGGCGCTGTTGCAATTCATGTGTTCCGTATCCTAATAAACAACGTTAATCTTCTACTATCGTTTGCGCAATGAAAGCAAGCAAAAGGATGAAGCAGCAAATCATGAAGCGTATTTGTTAGCCATTGTCTGTTATAAGAAAAACTGCATATTTTTATTAAATTTTCGCATTTATAAAAAATAAGAATTATAAACCCTATTATATTAGATCTCGTAATATCTAAAGAAAACAGCAAGATTAATCCACTATTCATTGTTAAAATTCAGAAAATTTTTCCCGCGAATTCTGCTCTGGACATGCAGAAAATAGACTGAATTATTATTGTTTTTTTTTAGATGGTCTATAAATATATTCTGAAACAAAACTTTAGCATATTGAACGGCAAAAGAACAATGCACCAGACATTATATATTATGAAATGGAGCAATAAAGAAGGGGGAAATCATTGCATAGTAAAAACTGTAAATAACATTCTTCATATGATGTTCGAAACGAAAACATTTGTACAAAATAGCTTGTTTTTGTTGTGAGATAATTTCAGTGTGAGACAAACATTAATAATAAAATTTACGAAGCTTATTTTAGCTACTACGTTATTTTTTGTATTAACTCTTTCCTGTACTTTCCAATTCTTCCGTTAGCCTTGAAAGGATTTATAATTATTTTCACTAATCAATTCATTTTAAGTTTACGCTTTCCTATAATTCTTCGTTCCCCTGATTGTCAATGCCAGAATATTTAAATTTGGTAGCGCGCGTGAAGGAATGTAAATTCTACCAGTGGGACAAAAAGGCTTAAGTACTCAGTTCTAGAAGGGAATATTAGAGAGTGTTGGCAAGCACTGTACCCCTGTAGCGTGAGCTTCTGATTCTGCATTTATTGCTGGTTGAAGTGGAGTGACCGTTATTACTTTGCTGCCACGAGGTTTCGACGCGGTTTTGGGTAACAGGATTACCTGAGCCCTGGTAAAAAAACTCTACCGTTTCTTAATATCTTTGAATTTTTAGTTTAGTTCTTGTTAGTTGAGTTACCGCCCAAGTGAGGCTCAGTTTGTTAGCGTCAAATCGATGCATTGGGAATTTTAAAGAGTTTTAATAAAAGGTCCTTTTAACCCTTCTCCTGCCTGGTTTCTGCACTTACTTCAGCTGTCACTCCAAAAGTTGACAAAGAAGACATTACACCTTTCAGCAGAATGCTAATTAGGTTAAGTTTAAAGTAAAAAGTGAATATGTAATTTAAACCAGTAGCCCGAGACAGACATGTGATTACTCGTAAAGAAAGTTTCCATCCCGGAGACTTGTATTCCACTTGTATGCAGATCTCGGTTTTCTTGAATGGCTTAACATTTGCTAGCGTGCAGACCTCAGTAACTGAAGCTGGGTTATCTACTGGGTTATAGTATTTAAATATTTGAATTTCTAAGATCCTGCAAGTAACAATGGCTACGTGTTTGTTTAATGACAGTCGCATAAACAACACTACTTCAGTTATACTACAAGAGATACTTTTGTTAAAAAACCTTATCTAAATGTATAGTCACCTAGTATCCTATAAAATGCTTCTTTTCTCCACCTGGGCCATCTGCACTCATAATCTAGTGTAGCAATAATATTCGATCTTGCTTAGCCTTTACTTCTGCTTAATGTTATGGCAGTACGTTGCAAGTATTCCGTTGTGGTAAATTGCAATTAATTTTACTTTTTTTCACTAATTCTGTTAATTGCTTATATTCATAATTAATGCACTATTCAACTGATTATATCTCAATTATGCCTGTATTTCAACTATCCACAGTACCCATTTATTGTTCACTGTGTGGATTCCTATTGACAGCAGATCTATCATCTATCTCTATCATATCTGTAAATGTGAAATTGAAACTATTCTCATCACCCGCATTGCACCCTTCTTTGATCACTATACCATTGACACGCCCAGCATTTGCTTGCACCCCCCAGCACTCGTCTTGAGCATAGTATGCACCAAAGTGTGTTATGTGGACCAAGTTATTTCCGTCAGCTGGGCTACCTGGCCGATATGCTAACTGCTCCAGTGGATTGGCTGTCTCGCTGTTGGCGGAAAGACTAGAAAGGTATGTTGCAATTTAAGACCATCTATAGTAAATGTCCAACAGTGTACACTACAGAAAAAACAACGGGACAGTTCTATATCTCCCATTCCACTGGGCCGATGGACGAAATTCAAATTGCGTATTCCATGTCTCGAAAGCGCTACTTAGGATATCGGACTTTTTCTGAAATGATGTGCCAATTTTTTCCCATATTTCGATTTTACGACTCAAATTATGCCAAACTGCCAGTTTTGTAAAAATCTCCCGAGTAGATTTTAAAAAATTAGCTCTCAAAATTTTAGCTCCCCCAATGCTAATTCAATTTGGTATGTACACTGGTGTGCAAAACTTAAGCAACAGCAGAGTTTTTTGCCATAACGCCACGAGAAATCAACTGAGAGACATGAAATGCAGAAATGAAGGAGTGTATTATGTACGTAAAGGATGACGAAAGCATCGGAGCTGAAAAAGGAGTACAATGCATACGGTGTGGAATCAAACAAAAACAAGCTTTATTGAACGCATAGTATCGTGACTCATGATTGTCTATCCAAGAGGAAGAACAACAAGCAGATGTTCCTTAATATGGGATATGCCCTCTTTTCACTGCAATGGTTGCTTCGCACCGTCTCCGCATACTCAGAACCAGCTGGTGCAACATTTCTTGCTCCAGGAGTGCCCATTCCTCAATCAGCATCTGTTTGAGTTGTTCTCCGGAGGATGTAAGAGTGTTGCAATCCGTCTCCTCAAAGCATCCCACGCATGTTCGATGGGATTTAAATCTGCGGAGTACGCTGGCCAATCCATTCGAGTGATATCTTCACTTTCCAGTAGCTCCTCAACAGCAAGAGTCCGATGTGACCGTGCATTGTCATCCATAAAAATGAAGTCTGGGCCAATGGCACCTCGGAACAGACGCAGATGGGGAAGGAGTACCTCCTCACGATAGCGATCCCCGGTTACAAACCCTCAGTCGAAAACGCGGAGCTCAGTTCGCCCGTTCAGCATAATGCCTCCCCAGACAAGAATTCCAGGACCACCGTTCCGGTGTCTTTCCTTGATGTTACTGGGATAAAACCGGGTCCCTACCTCTCTCCAAATCAAAACGCGTTGAGAATCGCTTCTGGTACTGAACCGACTCTCATCCGTAAAGAGGATACGACTCCATTGATCAGTTGTCCCGTTTTTGTGCTCTCTGCACCACTGTAAACGGTGGCGTCGGTGGCCAACTTTCAACGGGAGGCAGCGTTCAGGACAGCGGACGAATAGACCTCCTTTGTGAAGGCGTCTGGCCACAGTAAACCACGACACTTGTCGCCCCGTTGCTGTACAGAGTTGTCGAGTAATGGCTCTTGCTGACTGCTGTCAGCCTCTATTCGCCTGCAGGACGATATATCGGTCATCCCCTGCAGATGTCGTCCTCGGTCGGCCCCCGCCAACCATTCTAACAGCTGTACCTGTGGTTTGGAACGCTTTCGAAGCGCGCGAAACGACACTTTTGTTGATTCCGAACTCTGCAGCTACACTAGTGACAGTACGCCCCTCCTCCAGCTTTCCGATCATTCTTCCACGTGTGAACTCGTCCAGGTGATTTCTTCTAGCCACATTTCACGAACTGACGCACTGGCACTTGCAGCGAATATGTTGAATTGCGTCTCCGTCCTTCCTTTTATTCTACTGCTGAGCTGCGCGCGCCGACATCACGCGTTTTGTGTACTCTCACGTCGCCTCTGACGTTTCGTTCCTGATATTTGCATACTCATGACGTTTCTACTGACTTACGTGTTCATTGTACTGATCTCCAGACCTCCTTTTCTGCAATTTCATGTCTATCTGCTAAATTTTTACATTGTTGCTTAAGTTTTGCACAATAGTGTATTTATTAATATCTCTTTTTTTGTGAAACTTATTTGATTCCTTCCTATACAGTTCGAAATTTAGGTTCATTCCAAATAAAATTCATCCATTTTTTATGATTTACTATTAAAATTTATATTTTTAAACAATTTTTATAAATTTTTCGAAAAAAATGTTTAATTATAATCTATAAATATTTTATAATCAGCTATAAGTATATGTATAAGTATTTAAGACATAGCTAAAAGCCATGTCTTAAATACTTGTACAGTTTGTAACCTCATTTGCATGAAGAAATCTACTCGCACATTTTCTGGCCAGAAATGGAAAATAAGAGAGGATAGCAAAGTTTCAAAACAAATGCTAGTAAAACTTAAAATCCTTACAACCTTTTTTCTTTAAAAATAGTTTTTTCTCCCATTTTCAGCATACAATACATACAATAATTAATTAAAGTGTGTTAAACCCAATCATCCGAATAGGGTCCGGTCCCAACAGATTCGGATAATTGGAGTTCCGCTGCATGACAAAACAGTAAATTCATAATTTCTCTCAAAGTACTGCATAAGAAATAAAACATAGGTCTGCATCACGTATTTATGCTGACTATTGGGAATTTCTGCAGGAAAACAGTATGAGGTTTTTGCTATGTTGTAACTCAGTATCACGCTACGATTCGCTGTCACTTGAAATGTGATTTGTTATTTATAAACTGCTTATTTCTTTACCTAAATTAATGAGTACTAAACTGTTTAATAAGACATTATTGCGATTAGTTAAAACTTGCAAAATAGAATTTACCTTCCTTACTTAAAACATAAAGATAGCTTTATTTATTTATTTATTTATTTTCATACGCATGTCATTTTTATTGTCATACCGATGGTCTTCTAGTTCTTGACCTCTTTCTTACGTTTGATAAGATACGCTTGAAAAATTACGAATGTCCAAGAATTTTGAGAACGTTCGAATCTTAGTGACCCAACAAAATCGACACGCACGTTGAAGCAGAATTCTCTCACTTTTACCGGATGGCTGACTTCTTGGCATAAAACTTTGCAGTTTCGCTCACTTACAAAACATTCTTTTGACATCTCAGCATCAAATATAGAATAAATTGAAATGAACGCCAGCCCTGGTGAGAGACATTTTCGTAATTCTGCTGAATCTCAAACGGAGCATATAAATTTCAGCGACAGAAGCATAAGCTTAAATCTAGAAGTGTATTTTACTAGTAATAGAGAGCACTTTTACGTCTATTAATTTAAAAGGTAAAGGTAAAGCTTCATTTTAAGTCAAAATTGTAAATTTCTGTATTTGTCCTCTTTAGGGATTGTAAATTTACCGATATTTTCGATTACCGGTCATTCCGTAAAACAGCCAAATAATTTCAAAATTTTACATTTGTAAGGTTTTAGTGTAAACTAACAAAGTTTTATGTTAATTTTTTCTTTCCTGTAAGTTCTTATTTCAACTTCCCGTTAGAATGAGCACGCGTTTCAGCTGTATGCTAATTTAAAATGGAGCCAAGTTTTGGTATTTAAAGGTTAGCAAGGAACTTCTCGGTGTGACAGAGCTTTTAGTCTCAGATCACTGCGGCTCTGTTCGACGTCCACCTGACTAGCTAGTATTTAAAATTTTAAGCCTTAGCGCTGTTACGCTATTACTTATTGAAGAAATCTAAGTGAGTTAGTATTAGCTAAATCTTGCTACGCACCATTAATAGTTTAGCATAGAGACCAACCTCGCGTTTACAGCTCTGTGAGCAACGACTACTTAATTTCTACTCACTTTATTTTAAATTATTTGATTGTTCAGTTTAAACCAAAGTGCGGTCATTATTAGAAGTGGCTGTAAATAGTGGTTTAATAAAAGAGGATTTTAAATCCTTCTTACGTGCAGTTATTCTACCCTTTGACCACAGTTTTCTACCACAGAACATAGCTGCATTCAGCTCCCTGTTCAAGATCAGGACTTTAACTACTTCACGAATATGTTCGCCAAAAGTATGCACAGAACACTCAGTCCTAACAGATTGAAATGAAACTATGAAAATAATTTATTTAAATTAATTTATGATATATTAATGAATTAGTTTGATATACGTACACTGCGCAAAAAAAGGGGGGACAGTTCTATATCTCCCGTTCTACTGAGCCGATTGACGAAATTCAAACTGCGTTTTTCATGGCTCGAAAGCGCCACTTAGGATATATATTAGATTTGTATATAGCATTGTTCTAATATAGGTATTTTGACACAAAAACGGAGTTCTTCTGAAATGACACGCCATTTTTTTCCATATTTCGATTCTACGACTCAAATTATGCCTAGGTATAAATTTGTAATTTTTGGTGAGATATTTACGGAGAAATTCAAAAATTTATCCTGGCGCATTTTCTTCAGTTTGCGCCAAGAATAATTCACTAATTCATTTTTCATTGTCCACAAACGGAAAAAAAAGTCATCGTTCATACTTTCAGATAGTTTTAACAGAGTGCGTAAACCACATTTTCGTTATTATCCCTTATAATAAATACGCCAAATTTCAAAACGAACCGAAATGTAAATTCACTTATGTCTTAGGAAATTTTGAATAAAAAAATCCATTTTTTGCAGATATCCTTAGAAATAGATCACTTTAAGATGATGACAAAAATTTCATAGGTTATAATTAAAATTTTTTTTCGAAAAATATATAAAAATTATTTAAAAATACAAATTAAAAAAAAGTCATTAAAAATGGGCGAATTTTATTTGGAATTAAACTAAATTTCGAAATATGAAAGGAAGAATCAAATAGCTTTAATAACAAAAGATATATTAATAAATGTATACCAAATTCAATTAACATCGAGGAGCTAAAATTTTGACAGCTAATTTTTTAAACACTGCTCTTGCGTTATTTACAAAACTAGGCAGTTTACCATAATCTGAGTCGTAGAATAGAAATATGAAAAAAACTTGGCCTATCATTTCAGAAAAAGTCCGGTTTTGTCTCAAAATACATATATCAGAACAAGGCTATATATAAATCTAATACATATTCTGAGTTGCGCTTTCGAAATATGAAAAACGCAAGCTGAATTTCGTGAATCGCCCCAGTAGAATGGGAGATAAGGAAGTGTTCCCTTTTTAGTCCAAACGGGCAATTTGCCAAGAAGGACTATTAATTTGGTTTTGGAATTTTGCGTTGATTCATTAAAAAGCGTTGTTTTACTTTTCAAATTGTTGCCACCAAATGTTATCGTCCAAATTTTTTCATGGAATTTGGAATTTGTTTTATTATCTATTTCGTATTTTGTAAAATTTTAACGAATTTTTGACTAACAAACCCAAGGGTCTCAAAGCGAGCAATGCGAACGTTGTACAGAAAAAACATTTTATCTCCAGCGCGCGTGACTGTGTATCGGAAATTCTAAAGCTTCGCTCATTTAAAAAATATTTGCGAAATTGCACTTGAACTGAATTTTATGGTTTAAGGGCTAAGAAAATGATATTTAATTAATAAAGGTAACACACAAAATATTAAAAAAAAAAAGAAAGAAAGAAAGAAAAGCCCCTTTGGACGTAATTTAAAATCTGAAACCTTTCAGATTTTTTTTTATTGATATATTTATTTTTTAGTGTTGTCCTGAAGGACTATGACTTTGTCCCTGAAGGACTATTGTTTTCATTTTGGCATTTTGCGTCGGTTCACTGTAAATGTCCGTTTCACTTTTCAAATTGTTGCCACGAAATATTAGAGCCCTGCATTAAATTTAAAGAAATTAAATAATGAAGAATCTGCATAAATGTATGCGTGTTTCTCGCAATGTGAAAACACAACGGCACCTAGAGCCATCGAATTTTGAATAACGTAGTCATCCACCCGAATATGGGCACCTGGAAGCCCGAATTTGGAATTTGTTTTATTGTCTATTTTACATTCTGTAAAATTTTAATGAATTTTTTATTAATAAACTCAATGATTTCAAAGCGAGCATTGGACGGAAAAAACATTTTTATCTCCATCGCGCGAGACTGTGTATCCCAAATTCTAAAGATATGCTGTTGTTAAATATTTTTAGTTAAATTTTTTTAGCTTTCTCGTGTTTCAGTAGCCTGTGTTTTGTTCATTATTTATGTGTTCCACTGTTCCCGTAACTTTATTTGCAAGTGTAGTTTTCCCCGATTGATTAAGAATTCTACATTTCCTCATACCAGGTTTTTGAGGCCATGGTCAAAAAAGATATTGCCGAACATCTAAATAAATGGTTCGTCTTTTATACGATGTTCCAAAAGAATTTATTCTTTAATTTGTTAGTTTCTCAAGCCTGAATTTCACTGTAACATCAGCGATAGAATAATGTTTTCAAAATAAAGGGTTTCAGCATCAAGTTTCATCGTTTTAATAGCTAAGATGATGTTAAAAAAACACGAAATTCACTGCCTATAAAATTTATATGAGATTTTGAATTTATACGACCTTTTCTAGCACAGCGCCAGCGTAGCTAAAAAAAAAACATATTGTTACGAATGTCCAGGCGCGGTAAGATAGCATCCCCGCAAAGCAGGTTTACGGTTGCCATAAAATGATAAGGAAAGGCAGGGTTGCCACATTTGGCGAGAAATCGACCATTCGGCGACAAAATTGGCGATGCTATAGACGCATGGAGAACCTTCTAGAAGGAATTCTTCCTGGTTTAGCCCAGAACGTTCTCGAATACAAGCCAAAAGCTATATAAACCCTGCTGGTACGCGGAGAGTGAGTTGGCGTTTCGTCTAGCGAGCTGATAGTCAGTCAGTAAGCGAGTGTGTAGTTGGTCCTCGACTACATCGAGAGCGTTTCTTAGTGTATCGCGAGATAGTGCATCGTCGAGTTTTATCTTAGAGTGTGTTGAGCTTCGGGAACGACTGAACCGAGTCGGGAGCTGTACTCTAGCGTATCGTCGAGTGCATCGCGAGTTCTAGCGTGGAGAGTCAGTCTCGAGAGTACATGGAGTTCCGAGAACGACTGAGCAGAGTCGGGAGCTGTACTCTGTGCTTTGCCGTGAAGCTGTCTGCACCGTTACAGCCTGACAGTCTGAAGGCTGTGCCGCTGATTGTCTCAGCGTGTTTATAGTAGTTCTTCGACGACTGTAAGCGTGATTTTGGAGCTGTCTTGTAAAATACTGGCCAATAAAGTGTGTTTTGATACTTCATCAAGTGCCGCCGTCGTTATTCACTCCAAATGCACGAACCCTTGAAGAGAAAAACGTAACAATATATTGATCACACTGATGTGTGTTTCTTGCCGAATTGCCGGTAAAATAATGCCAATTTATTGATAGAAATTTGAGACTAAAACTCGCGATTTGTCGATATTAAAATCCCTACAAACTTGGAAAAATACCGTTATAAAAATGCCGGTAATTTTTATGTTATCAACTGTGATTAACTTATCAGTTCTTTTCTTTTCAACCATTTACACTCATTCATTCCAAAATTTGTTTTAAACACCCCGGAAAGGTGCTATTGTTTGCAGTTTGTTTTAAAAACCTACCTATCTCAGAAATAGACATTGTTTCCAGTCGATGGGTAAGCCTTTTATTTATCTTCCTTATCATAAAAATGCATTGCTCAGTAGAAAGTCAGTTTATCATTTAAAAATGTCTTTTTTTTTTTATTTGGTCTCCTTAACAACATTTTGCAAGAGATGTTATTTTATTCCATAGCTGCTGTAAATATAATAGGTGTGTCACATTTGGCCAATTTCAGCGTTTCTAACTCTTCTATAACTAAAATAAAATTTTATTCTAACATCTTACATACACTGCTCGACATTGAAAATACAACACCAAGAATTAGTGGTCAGAAAGTGATGAAATTTGGAAAAAAGACAGACACAGCAAGCAGCAATAAGTGAGCTTTATTTCAAAATGATATTCAGAATACAGAGCGAGAAAGGCGTCCGCTCAGTACGATGCAGGACCACCGCGGACAGCGATGCACGAAGAAACACGTCTAGGCATACAGTCAATAAGAGTGCGGATGGTGTCCTGAGAGATGGCTCTCAATTCCCTTCCACCCATTTGCCACAGTTCGTCTTCTGAACGAGACAGGGGCAGAGTCTGCAAACGGCATCTAATCGCATCCCACACATGTTCGATTGGTGACAGGTCAGGAGAGTATGGTGGCCAGGGAAGCATCTGTATACTTTGCAGAGCATGTTGGCAGATGCGATCACTGTGTGGTTGGACGTAGCTGAAAAATTGCATTAGGCAGCCGCTGAAGGTAGGAGATTGCCACCGGCCGCAGTACATTATCCAAGTATTGTTGGGCCGTCAAAGTGCCCTGAATACAAATTAGACGTGACCTGGAATCGCAGGCAATAGCGCCCCAAACCATTATGTCACGTTGTCGCGCTGTGGGGCGTTCCACACTTACTGCCGGATTAGGTCTGTCTCCACGTCGACGCCACACACGAATGCGGCGACTGTCACTGGATAAACAGAAGCGTGACTCATCTGAGAACACGACGTTTCGCCATTCTTTCATCCACATCGCTCCAGTCCGGCACCATTCTAAACGTTGGCGTCTATGCTGTAGGGTCAATGGCAGTCTTCTTAACAGACACCGTGAGTGCAGGCCACGTTCAACCAATCGACGGGAAATGGTTCTGGTCGACACGGGAACATGCAGAGTATCTTGCACATGCTGCAGAATCGCGGTACAAGTGACTCGCGGGACAGCCACAGCTTGTCGGCGGATGCATCGATCCACGAGTGCTGACGTCACTCTGGCTGCACCTGCACCCCTCCTTCTTCCCACATTCCCTTGTTCCAACCATGTTCGCCATAGCCGATGCACCGTGCTCGCATCCATGTGGGTATCAGCTGCGATTTGACGTAAGGACCAACTCGCCCTTCTCAGTCTGATCACCATTCCTCTCGTAAAATCGTCTATCTGCTGGAAGTGCCTTCGTTGACGGCGGCCTGACATTCTCTCCTATTACACGTATCCTCCGGAACAAAAACCAACTTTCTTCGATAATTCGTCTGGCAGAAATAACGACACGAATATTGTCCATTCTGCACGTTCCTTCCCTTGTATCTTACTTCACGTGCGTCGGAGAGCTGCGCATTTCACATCATTCGCATAACTCAGTGACGTGCGTTTACTCTAAAATTTGCATAAATTTCTGACCACTCCTTCTTGGTGCTGTATTTTCAATGTCGAGCAGTGTATTTTCTTTACATCCAAAAACTGAACTGAAAAATAAACATCATATATTTCATGCTTCAAATAATTTTTAATGTTACTAAAAAAACTTAAAACTTTCAGATTTTACATTACACCCAAAGAGGTGTGGTTTTAACGTTTTGTGTGTTACCTTTTTTTATTAAATATCATGCCCCATATTCGGGGGAAAATGTGGGTTATTCAAAATTTGATGGCTTTGGATACCATTGTTTTTTTCACAGTGCGCAAAACATACATACGTTCATGCAGATGTTTCATTATTTAATTTCTTTAAATAAAATGCACGGCTCTAATATTCGGGGGCAACAATTTGGAAAGTGAATCGACATTTATAGTGAACTAACGCAAAATGCCAAAACGAAATTAATAGTGCTTCAGGGGAAATTGCCCCATTAGAATAAAATTTTTTTTTTTTAATCTAAAAGCTTTCAAATTTTACATTACGCCCAAAGGGGCATTTTAACGCTTTCTGTGTTACCTTATTTATTAAATATCATGTTCTTCGCACTTTAACCATAAAATTAAATTCAGAAGCAATATCGCTAAATAATTTTAAATTGAGCATATTTTTAGAATTTTCGATACACAGTCTGGTGCGCTGGAGATAAAAATGTTTTTTTTTTAGTAGTGTTGCCATTGCTCGCTTTGAAATTGTTGAGTTTCTTAATCAAAAATTCGTTAAAGTGTTGAAAAATATGAAATCGATAATAAAACAAATTCCAAATTACGGCTTTCAGATACCCATATTACGTTATTCAAAATTGGATGGCTCTAGGTAGCGTTTTTTTATCACAATGCGAGAAACACATTTACATTTATGCAGATTCTTCATTATTTCATTTCTTTAAATATAACACAGGGCGATAATATATGGTGGCAACAGTTTGAAAAGTGATACGGACATTTATAGTGAATCGAGAGTATTGGAAGTAAATAATTACATCAATAAATTTTCATTTAATTTTTTATTTGGGCGATTAGAAGCTGGTTACACATCATAGTTTTGTAACAGCATAAAAACGACATATACACACATACTTTAAATCATTACAAAAACATATTTTTTACTCAGTGCACTTTTACTTATTTTTTTTACTCAGTTTTAGTTCATGTACCCCCTCGCGAACACCCGTGTTCCAGATTCTTTTGCTAAAATATGGTAACCCTAAAGATAAGATATAAAAATTGCTGTTTTGTATCAAACTGAAATCAAGTGTTTCATGAATAGATGAAAACTTGATACCCTGCTGACAATTGCAACGATAAAGCTATCGCGATTTCTAATGATATGCAATGAATGAATGAATCGTTCCCACATGGAGTCTCTTTACAAAATAATATTTCGTTTATGTCACATGCCAACTCTGAATTCCCCCCCCCTCGAGTTGTTGACATCGTGTGTGATGAAGGAACAACGCTTATCCTGTCTTTCCATGCACTGCAGTGCTGTACAGAAACGCGTTAGAAACGAACATGAAACATTTCGTCATTTTCCGCGAAGGATAAATACCTTCAAAAGTGTCGACTAAGAGTATTGTTACAAAATCTGTGCACTGCTAAGAAAAAGATAATAATAATAATAATAATAATAATAATAATAATAATAATAATAATAATAGGAATTAAAAAAACTGAAAGGTTTCAGATTTTAAATTACATCCAAAGGGGCGTTTTTTTAACATTTTGTGTGTTACCTTTATTTATTAAATATCATGTTCTTGACACTTAAATCGTAAAATTCAGTTCAACCGCAATGTCGCAAAACAATTTAAAATGAGCCTATCTTTAGAATTTCCGATACACAGTTCCGCGCGCTGGAGATATTTTTTTTTTCTTTTTTCTCCGTAGAGTGTTGCCATTGCTCGATTTTAAATCGTTGAGTTTGCTCATCAAAAGTTCGCTTAAGTTCTATGAACTACGAAATAGAAAATAAAACAAATTCAAAATTCCAAATTTGGACTTCCAGATGCGCATATTCGGGTGGAAACGTACGTTATGCAAAATTGGATGATCTCTAGGTACCGTTGTTTTATCACATTTGGAGAAATATATATGCACTTATGCAGATTCTTCATTATTTAATTTCTTTAAATATAATACAGGGCGATAACTTTTGTTGGCAACAATTTGAAAAGTGATACAGCCGTTTATAGTGATTCAACGCAAAATCGCATAACGAAAACAATAGTCCCATAGGGACAAAGCCCCTTTGGACTAGAAAAATGGAACAGTTCTATATCTCCCGTTCTACTGGGCCGATTGACGAAACTCAAATTGCGTTTTTCGTGTCTCGAAAGCGAGACTTAGGATATGTATTAGATTTATATATAGCATTGTTCTAACATAGGTATTTGGACACAAAATCGGACTTTTTCTGAAATAACATACCAATTATTTTCCCTATTTCGATTCTACGACTTAAATTATGCCAAACTGGCAAATATTGTAAAAATGGCAAGAGTAGTTTTTAAAAAATTAGCTCTCAAAATTTTAGCTACTCCATGTTCATTGAATTTTATATATATTTATTAATATCTCTTTTTTATTAAACTTACTCGATGCCTTCTTTAATAATTCGAAAAAGTGATTTATTTTTAAAATTTGTATTTTTTAAATATTTTTTTATAAATTTTTCGAAAAAAATGTTGCATTATAACCTATAAAATTTTTAGCGTCATCTTAAAATAGATATATTTCTAAGCATACCTGCAAAAAATTTTTTTTTGTTCAAAATTTCCTAAGATATACGCGAATTTACGTTTTGGCGCGTTTTGAAATTTGTTGTATTTAATATAAACGATAGTAGCGAAAATGTGGTTTACACACTTTGTTAAAATTATTTCAAAGAATGAACGATGGACCTTTTTTAACTCTCGGGCATCAGTGAAAAAAAGGAAAGGAAGTAGTATGCTATGAATTAAGATTTCTTCCAAGTAAATTATTCTTGACGCGATCTGAACAAAATCCGCTAAAATAAATTTTTAAATTTCTCAATGAATTTTTCCATCAAAAATTACAAAATTTAATATCTAGGCATAATTTGAGTCGTAGAATCGAAATATGGAAAAAAAATTGCTATGTTATTTCAGAAAAAGTCCGATTTTCTGCCAAAATACCTATGTTAGAACAATGTTCATAATGAAAGTAATTAAAAGTAAATAAATAAGCCCAAGACTTGCGCTAAAGCTGCAAAGTAATAAAGCAATAATTCACTATAAATTATCAAAAGAAAACTCTCCATATTACACCTCCAAGCAACGGAAATTCAATTTAAAAACATTATTGAAAAGGTATTTTTCAGAATTTAAAAAAAAATGATAGAATTTTCAGTCCTCCTTGCTTTAAACACAGTTAAGGAAAAACTAAATCTCAAAAATGCCAACATCAAAAGTAAACTTATGATTTTTTAAAATTTATTCTTGAATCTACTTTTGTTTTTACTTTTGTATTTGAAATGAAAAGAGAGTGTAGAGGATTTGTCTTCTAAAGTAAGCGTCTCGTTCAGATTAATTGTGTTCTTAGTGAAAACATTTTGATCTTAAAGATTATTTGCTTTTTAAGAGGATTCTTTTGGTTTAGTGACTAATATCTTTATTTTGAATGAGTATCAATTAGTGATTTGAATCTAGCAAATAATTTGACGCTTACTTGGAAGTAAGATGAAACACTCTCTCTTATTTTAGTTACTGTTAATTGATGGTAGATTGATTTATCGCCTTGATACGTCGATTAATCTGCTATCAATAACAATAACTGGTTTTTCAATACTTAAAAAGTTTACTTTTGATTGTGGCATTTTTGCGATTTAGTTTTTCCTTAACTGTGTTTAAAGCAAGGAGGACTGGAAATTCTATAAATTTTTTTTAAATTCTGAAAATACCTTTTCTATAACGTTTTTAAATTGAATTTCCGTTCCTTGGAGGTGTAATATGGAGAGTTTTCTTTTTATAATTTATAGTGAATTTATGTTAGAATAATGTTATATGTAAATCTAATATATGTCCTAAGTCGCGCTTTCGAGGCATGAAAAACGCAATTTGAATTTCGTCAATGGCCCAATGGAACGGGAGATATAGAAATGCCCCCCCCCCTCTTGTTTTGCAGTGTACATAGATAGATAATTTTAGTGAAATTGTTATATTTTACAGAATAACGTAACATTAAAATCTAGGAAGACGATGATGTTGTGCCGAAAAAATAAGAATACAGTTCCAAGTCTATTTAATATTAAGTAAATGGTTATCTCGCTAGTTCAGCGAGATATCGCCAAGATATTAATAGCTTTAAGAACTTAATTTTGTTGCGAAATTTGACAAGAAATCGCCAATAGTCGCCAAACTTGGTGACCATTTGGGGCGACATTTGGGTCTGGTTCTATAAAGGGTATTGTGATCGAATAACATGATTTGATATTCGATTCGATATTCGATACCTCGATTCGGTTTGATTGAATAATCGAAATTTTCTACTCGAGGAGATCTTTCATTTGCAGCAAGAACGATCATTCTACCCATAATAGAACGAAAGTTACGTTTTAGTTTCGTTTTTTATCGATTAAGGATCGAGAATATCTCTGCAACTGTGATACTTCTTAACAAACGAAAATGTACGAAATATTGCTCTTCACAGGAACTATCATTTCAAAACAAACTTTCTGACCCCACGATTATTTGTCCTTGAGACACCTCTCCTCATGTATAAACCCATTTAAAATTTGATCGAAGATATCTCGGGATCTATTGCACCTGCAAACATGATTAATCGAAATTTAACCGAAATTTTCTACTCTATAAGGCCTTTTATTTGCCGCAAGAACGATCATTCTATTTTTAATAGAAGGAAAGTTACTTTTTTTCCCCTCCATTTTTGATCGAAAATATCTCGGCAACTGTGATACTTATTAAAAAAACGAAAATACATAAAATATTGCGCTTGAGACGAACTACCGCCAAAAAATATTTTTTTTGAACTCGCGGTTATTTGAGCATAAGATAGTGCTCTTCATGTAAGACCCGTGTTAATTTTGATTGAAGATATCTCGGGATCTGTTGCGGCTACACACATAATTTAGTTACCCAAATTTTCTAATCAAGGAGACTTTTCATTTGCCGGAAGGATTATATTATCTATAATAGAACTGAAATTGCTTTTTTTTCCTTGTTTAAGGATCGAAAATATCTCGGGAAATGTCATGTTTAATAAAAAGCGGAATTTTATTTTCGTTTTTCATTAATCGAACTTTCGTTTTTCATTCACGGAAATAAAAAATATTGCACTTGAGACGGACTGTCATTAAAAAAAAAATTTGTTCTCCATGTAAAATGGAACTGAAATTCCATTTCGGTATCCCCTTTGAGTGTATACCACTTATATAGGTACACCTATGATAAAAACCGAAACTAGTGATCTGATAAAGTTAGAGAGATGAGCTCCTAGTCAGGCTGTGTTCTTAAGCAGAACTGTCACTGACTACCGCCGTTCAATTGTGTCTACAATACAAACGGAAATCGGAAACTTAAATATTTACAAAGGGATAAAGATACCCAATCGACAGATCTCGCTGATATCTGTCATTTGGATATCCCTCTTACGGATCGTTTAATAAGAAATGGGCCCCAAAACTGTTATACATGCAAAAGAATGGGGATACGCAAAGGATACATTTGAAGGAGATCTTTCATTTGGATTGCCCGCTTAGAAATAGCTGCAATAGAAACGAAAAATGAGATCTCCGCTGCATATATAATGGAGCTTATCTCGGGACCTAGGATTACTTATTAAAAAACGGTTTGTGGAATCAAATTCCTGGTTAAATTCGCTAATTAATTTTTTTTCAATTTCCGTTTGTTTGCACAGGTGATCTCGCTACTAATGTCAATTTTGATCGAAGATATCTCCGGATCTATTGCACCTACAAACATAATTGAGTGACCGAAATTTTCTTCACTAGGGGACCTTTCATTTGCCACATGAACTATTACTCTATCTGTTATAGAACAGGCGTATCCTTTTTTTGTTTTGTTTTGTTTTTTCTCGATTTTTAATTGAAAGTATTTCGGGAAGTGTGAATTAGTGTGATACTTATTAAAAAACGAAAATATACAAAATATTTCGCTTGAGATGAGCTAGCATTTAAAAATATTTTTGTCTCTACCTGTACATCTATTATAGAAACCGAGAATAGTGATTTAATAAAGTTACAGCGATGAGCTGCTAGTCAAGCTCTGTTCTTAAGCATAGCTGTCACCGAGGACCACCCTTCCCTTGTATCTATCATAGAAACGGAAATCGGGAACTAAAATAAGAATGCCCAATCGACAGTCATTTGGGTAACGCGCTTACGGATTTTTTAATTAGAAATGGATCTCGGAAACTATTATAGATTCAAAGGAATGGGGATAATCGAACGGAGATCTGTCGTTTGGGTTGCTATCTTAGAAATAGCTGCAACAGCAACGAGAAATGAGGGTTCCTCTGCACAGTTGACTGAGCATATCACTTAGAATACTTATTTAAAAACGGTTTGCGGCATCAGATTCCTGGTAAAATTCGCTATCATTTAAAAAAAGTTTTGATTTTCCATTCATTTGCAGGAGATATCGCTCTTAATGATAAACGAATGTCAAATTTGATTGAAGATATCCCCGATCTACTGCACCTACATACATAATTGAGTAACCGTAATTTTCTTCGCTAGGGGACCTTTCATTTATCGCAAGAACGATCACTCTGTCTATAATAGAATCCAAATACTTCTTTTTTTATTTTCGATTTTCGATCGAAAATATCTCGGCTACTGTGATACTTATTAAAAACCGGAAACATACAAAATATTGCTCTTGAGACGGATTATCATTTCATAAAACATTTTTTGACCTTGCGATTATTTCAACCTGAGCTCCTCATGTAAAACCAGTGTCAATTTTGATCGAAAATATCTCGACTTAATTGAGTAACCGAAATTTTCTACTCCAGGAGAGCCTTTATTTCCCGGAAGAAACATGATTCTTTGTATAATTGAACGGAAGTTACATTTATTTTTATTTGTTTTTCTCGATTAAAGATTGAGAATATCTCAGCAACTGTGATACTTCTTAAAAAACGAAAATGTACAAAACATTTCTCTTGAGATTTATCATCATTTAAAAAAATATCTCCACCTAAAACAGAACCAAAGTCCATATGTATTTGAGAATTAATGAGCATTATCTTACGCTATTTATATTTTGAGTATTGTTTGAGTTGTCAAAGCTAGAGTGGCCACTTATTAGATTCGTAAAATAAACTGTTTGTGTTGTCACAAGACATTTCATTGAATAATTGATTACACTCATTTACATCACTATTCCTCTGATATTCGAAGGCAAAACGGAACAATATCAATCATGATGAATAATATATACAATGCAAACAAGGGCCGCATTCCATTCGGAGTATTTAAAAAAAGTAACTTCATCCAACAGACACAA
>KK113748.1:297512-321865 GCA_000611955.2 Stegodyphus mimosarum
TGAGCAGAAATTAGCAGACATAACACACGTACAAATCCGAAACTTAAAATCATTCTCCATATTCAGAACTGATATAGGTCTCTTAGAGTTCATAGGATTGTTAACATCATATTGACATATTTTGACAGCAAGGTTGTCAATCAGTTTTTGTCCTTCATAAAAGTTGCTTGCAATACGGTAATAACAAATTTTTAATTATTCCATTTTCAGTTTTTAGTGATTCCTATAGTTTCTTATATACCATGGAGAGTCTGTAATTTGGCTCAGAACGCAGTTCTGAACCTTCTGGAGTATTTTTCCTGTTTGAAGGACATTAATAGGCTCATACAGGGCATGCGTAACGTAACAACGAACGCAAGATGGACTTGGAAATGATTAACTTTCTGTCTGTAGATAGAACGCTGTTTATTGGCTTGTTAGATGGAAGTTCAACTTGGACATTTAACTGTATGCCTTTTCTGACACTTTGAGTGGTTCGGTTTGTTTTATTTGATTATAGCGAAGCACAATCTGTATAAGAGGAAGGATGCTTTCGCGGAGGACTTTCTAGAAATGTTCTCGTATTCGCGTAATACATGGGAAAAAACAGTAAAACGCGCATGCAGCCAACCCGTTCGCCTGGAATTGAACTCAGGTCGAACTACGAGTGTTCAAACACTTTACCGCTCGGCCGTTGGTGGACCCACTGTGACTGGAATGCAGCAACGAGGTGCATGGCTCTTAAGTTTCAGGATTTTATTGCCATGATTAAAAATAAAAATTAGGTATCTTCAGTGTTCCATATGGACGCCATGAACACCCGAAATAATAATCTATTTTTAAATAATTAAAATTTTCAAATAATTTAAAATATTATTCATACTTTGTCATGAAAATACGATTTGTAAAATTTGGGCTGTTAAACTTCTTTCAGAGAAGTCTCCGATTACTTAATAAATATATTTCATAAAACTTCAAACTTTAAATAAAAATATATCTCATAAAACTTCAACTTCTACTACAGATATTGTGTTGTGTTTTTGAAGTTCGAACTTCTTTTAGATAGGGAGGTTGGGCGAAATATTTAGTAATAAATCAAATTAAATATTATTGAAATGAAAATTGAAGAAGTTAGGAGTACAACAAAAGCTCAGCGTATTGCTGCTCATAGCCATGTCAAAGGATTGGGTCTAGATGACAATGGAAATGCAATTGATGTTGCTGCCGGTCTTGTTGGTCAAACAACAGCACGTGAGGTATGATGACTGTAATAATAAATGAAATACTTAAATGTGCTCCATAATAGTATTAGATACGGTTTTTTAAAATTATTTTTATTGTATTAGGCATATTTTACATATAAGGCTGAAAGTTATCACAGTTGCTTTCTTAGCGTTTAATGCACAGATTAAGATATTCGACTATGTTCTACACACAAATTTTGGAAAACAGTATAACTAAAGCTATTGCTGGTGTAATTAGGCAAAATACTACTTAAAATTATAGAAACAGATGATAAACATATTATCAAAGTATACTTTTTAAAATTTTTCTTATATTTGGGGTTAAAAATGTGTTAAGTTTCACGATTTTAGAAATGTTCCCTCAGAAATAATTATCAATATTTATTAAGGTATAAGGAATTAAATGGACTAAAATCTAAGTGGTAAAGTAAGATGTCTTTTAAGTATACCTATTTGAGCACATTCACTAACTGTTTTTTGAGATTTTTCTTTCAATATATATATATATATAAACCTAAACTTTTAGAGCATTTAATTCAAAATATTTGATAGAATGTTTGTGGAAAGTTTCGTGCATTTACTATAGTGATATTTTAAGTTGGAAGTTTTTTTAGCAACAGAACTATAGTAATATTTTAATTTTTTTTTTCCCCTGAGGCGTATTGATTTTTTTCAACTAAAGAAAAAAAAAATCAAGTTCTGCAAAAAGTAGGTTTAATGTAATGCAAACACAAACAGAAGGAAAAGAAAATATGGAACTACTCTTATATCAGTCCCCGGTTGGCGACAAATTTCTCGCCAAACATTTTTGGCGAGAAACTCCACGACACGCCATTACTGTCTAAATTTTTTGTTTACATTTCGGACTAAAATGTCTGCAAAAACGTGGTTTTCACATGTGCAAAAACCACGTTTTTACACACAATTTACGCTATAAGTCCGAAATAAAAACAAAAAATTTACATAGTAAAAGTGTGAAGTTTCTCACCAAAAATGTTTGACGAGAAACCATGTACACAGCGATCTGTTTTAACTTTAAAAAACACCAGAGAATTGCAGAATTCGTGGCACTGCACTGAAATAATTACATAGCTGTGACCTCGCTAAAATAACAATACATTTCCACAAAAATATACTTCTACCAGCACACCAGTGAACAAATCATTCATTATTAATAACATAATTCCCTTAAAAACCATGTACACAGCGATCTGTTTTAGCTTTAAAAAACATCAGAGAATTGCAGAATTCGTGGCACTAAGCAGAAATCATGACATTCTGCAAACCTCGCTAAAATAATAACAATAAATTTAAAAATATATATACTGTAAGCATAAACACAAACCGTGAAGAAATAATTCATTAATAACACAATCATCTTAAATACAATATTCATTAAATACATTACAAAATGCATTAACATTCCCTGAAATACACGAGAAAAGACATAGCTTCATTTACCATTCAAAATTCTTACGGACTTATGACACGTCATGCTCGGCTTCAAAAACCCTCACCAAAAATGTTTGATGAGAAACCATCTGGAAAGCGACTGGCTTTAAAAAAAAAATCACAGAATTGCAAAATCCTAGGCCTTAACGCAACCTACGCTTTCCCCAAACATCGAAACTCCAAACGCAAAACAAAACCACGGCACCCACTCAACTATCAACGTCAAAAAGGTTGCTATACCAAAAAACTCCCGCCAAAAACCAGCACAGAACACATATCGCCACATTTGGTGACCACATATATCCGGGGACTTATATCAGAGTAGAGCCGAAAATATTGCCAAATATGAAAATTAAATTCAAAAACGAACTTATACCTGAGCACTTAATGAATGGAAAGTCACCAAAAAGTACCAAAATGAAAAATTCAAATTTTAAAGTTATGCAGAGTAGTTTGTGTACCTTTAAACATCAACTTCTTGGTTCTTAAACAGAAACTTCTGGTTGATGGTGTAGAAAAAGAACAGCCTAAAGTCCGCTTCTAACGACCAGAGACCCAAAATAAAAGTAGTTTTTTGGAAGCTTAATTTATAAGCTTTAGAAAAAAGTAATATATATATATATATATATTTTTTTTTTGAAAAATTTATGCCTTTAGTGTAGAATTGGGTGCCTGTTCGATTAGCGACAAATTTTGCTCAGTTTTGGCAATGAAACTCCATTTCTGGTTACCATGATAGTTTTAACTATAGCACAAAGTTAATTTAATTAAACAAAGTTAATTTAATCACTTAAAAAAATTTTCCTAATTTTTTTTAAGTGAAAATAAAATCGATGTGTACATGGACAAAATTGGGCAGTGCGCAATGCCCAGATTGTGCAATTCTGGGATGTTTTTTAAGTGAAAATAGAACAATGTGTACGTGGATACCGAGTTTGTGCAATTTTTTGACTTCATATTTTGGTTTTGTGTAGCGGCCATCTTGAAATTGTGCCTTCCGGCACTGATCTAGGCGTTAAAAAAATTACCAAAAAATCAAGCGGCACCCAGTTGTAAACTTTTATCAAGTTCACAAAAATTGATGATTAGAATGTAGTTGATATCTTAAAAGGATAAGAAAATATGGGTAAAAATGTATTTATGTGTGCCCCTTTGGCGATTTTTGGCAGTACATGAACACCAAGCTTGTGCAATTCTTTGACTTGATATTTTGGCTTTGTGTAGTGGTGATTTTTGTGCCAAGAATTTCTGCCACACAAAGCCAAAATAACAAGTCAAAGAATTTCACAAACTTCGTATCCATGTATACATCGACCTATTTTCACTTAAAAAAATATCGGAGAATTGCCCAGTCTCGGCATTACGCACACCCTTGACTTTTTGGCATTATGCACTCCCTTGACTTTGTCCATGTATACATCAATCTATTTTCACTTAAAAAGACAAAGGCGCAACCAAACAAAAAATATATAATCTCAATACTAGAGCCAAACAAAAAATATATAATCTCAATAAACTACATTTTAAATCAAACAATAAAATAACATAGAAAAGGAAAAGTCCTCTTACAGCATCTTAACACTACACAAAGGAAATATCTGCTTACCTTATTTAGAAATTTCTGTGTCTTCAGTCTGTGGCACCCAAAATTCCTTAGCAGAATCTATAAACTTCCTGAAATTATCTGAACTAAAATCTGTGTACTGGTGTTGCCATATAAATTCACAAAAATATCCTCCGACGTTTGACCATACGCATTTCTTTCATACAAACAGGACACTTATAATGTCTATTAAGTAAACTTTTATTTACACACCAGTCAATTAATGTTTTTTCCCTTTCGTTCCAAATTGTACAGAAACTTCAAATTAATCTTACTACATTCGGCCATTTTACCGTGTGAACTATAAAATAAGCAACATGCTTCCTAACTGGCACACAAACATCCAACACTTTCAAATCTTTTCCCATCAGTCAAATTCAACACAATCATGGAACCAATTACATCATAATAGGGTTTCTGTAACATTCAACTACTCAGGTTACCATAAATAAAACAACTTAGCTATAATCCAAGAGGCACCCTTGAAATGTAGGCTAACCAAAATATGTACAGGGGTAAGTCTATATATGTACTGTTTGGACACAAATATTTTTATTTGGTGTGATGATATTTGTATGGAATATCATAAACCAAATAAAAATATTCATATGGAATATGACATGAGTTTGGTGAGTCACGACTGTATGCACTGCTTTTGTTTACCACTTTCGACCACACTTCAACTTTTATTACTGCTTTCGACTAGCTGCCCAGATGGTATAGTGGTTAGGGAAGCCTACTACAGTACCAAAGAGCCCAGGTTTGAATCCCAGAGAAGGCATGGATGTTTGTAAATGTATAGTAGTGTCTTTGCGGCATTGTGGCACTTAAATACATGGCGAGCTGAAAGTCGTCTTGAAAAGTTGGGGGTGGGAGACCCTCAGACCTGTCTTCTTCTTTTTGCGGGATGCTAAAACTACGGACGAAACTGAGCAAAATTGTACTGTCACCTGTATGGTGTTCAAAGCTTATGCGAATGACAGATATAGTCTTGCTCTTCTTGCTACGATGAATTTCGTGCACTTGTTCTGATGTTACTATCAGACAAATGAGATAAGTCACAACACAAAATTTTCATGACAATGCTACTACTGCCCATGAGCATCAGTTCACCTGTTACTATTATTCAGTAAATAACTTGTGTTATTAATGAAAATTTTCAAATGATTTGTGGTGTAAATTTTTTGTAAATTCTTTAACAGTGGGCTTCAGGAAAGTGAATGAGAGTTGTCTAGCAGTGAAGAAAATGGAAGTGATAAAAAGTGATTGTTGGAAAGTATGAAGGCGTACTTATCTGGGACTTGCTACTGCATATTGTATGCTGAGTCCTGTGGTGTCTATGATTCTGAAAAACAGACTCTATTAAATATGCTACCATTGCAAAAGGTTTGAAATTGACTACAAAAGATCAGATATGATAGAACATGTTAAAACTCTGCTTGTGATCCAAACAGCAGGAAAACAGGTACACTTCTGTTACTGGGGCTGGATTTAGAAATGTATGTGTGCACATGTATATTTGTGTATGTATATACATGCATACATATGTACAATGTGCCAAAAAAAGGGGGGAGACAGTTCTGTATCTCCCGTTCTACAGGGCCGATTCACGAAATTCAAATTGCATTTTTCATGTCTTGAAAGTGCGACTTAAGATATATATTACATTTATATACAGCATCATTTTAACATATGTATTTTGACACAAAATTGGACTTTTTCTGAAATGATATGCCATTTTTTTTTCCATATTTCGATTCTACGACTCAAATTATGCCTATATATTAAAGTTTACAAAATTTGGTGCAAAACGTAAAGAGAATTAAAAAATTTGTCTTGCCGTATTTGGCGAACTTCTTAATTTATAGCAACCTATCTTCTTTTTCTTTTTTTCATTGCAGACAAGAGGAAAAAAAGTCATCATTCATACTTTCAATGAATTTTAGCAAAGTGTATATACTACATTTCACGTTGTTATCACTTATAATTAATATGGCAAACTTCAAAATGTAAATTCACATACATCTTATGAAATTTTGAATAAAAAACTCTAGTTTTTTGCAGGTATACTTAGAAATACATCTACTTTAAGATGATGGTAAAACTTTTATAGATTATAATTGAAAATTTTTTTTGAAAAATTTACAAAAATTATTTAAAAAATAAATCATAAAAATGAGTGGATTTTATTTGCAATGAACCTAAATTTCAAAATGTGAAAGAAGGAATTGAATAAGTATAGTAAAAAAAGAGATATTAATAAATATGTATCAAATTCAATTAACATTGAGGAGCTAATTTTTTAAAAACTACTAATGCGATTTTTACGAAATTTGGTAGTTTGGGTTGTAGAATGGAAATATGGAAAAAAATTGGCATGTCATATCAGAAAAGGTCCGATTTTGTGTCAAAATACCTATACTAGAACAACACTATATTATATATAAATCTAATACATAATTATAAGTCGCACGTGTGAGACATGAAAAATGCAATTTGAATTTTGTCAATTGACCCAGTAGAACGGGAGATGTCCCCCCCTTTTTTTGGGGTGTGTGTGTGCAGTTTACATACATATGCACATGCATACATGAACACAATAATACACACGTACATGCATATTTATTTACACATAATTTTGAATCAGCTCGTGATAATGGAAGAGTACGGAAAGACATGTATATGCTGTATATATTTCACCCACTACATTTGCATGTGAATGTTAAAATATTATTTTTTATAAGAAAAGATTAATTATTATCCCTTTATTTCTTATTGAAAAAGTTGATTTGGTATGCATCCGAGGATCTGGAATGGACTAATGACGCATAACAAGATGCCAGTTTGTATTCTGAGACCATGTTTGCTTTATTCTACGGAGTTTTAGGAATTGAAATATGCATAAATCATGAACCCTATTCAAAATATTCTTATGTAAAAAGAAAATATCTTCTGTATTTATATTATATCTGTATATATATACTAATATTTTAAGGTTAGGTTGTTCAATTATGGCAAAGCACACGAGGGCTATCTGCCTAAAGGGAGGGATGCCTTTGTGGAGGACTTTCTAAGGGAAACTGGCTCTATACACGTTACACATGGGTAAACCACGAAAACGCCCATGCAGCCAGCCCATTCCCGGGATTCAAACCTCGGACCGAACTACCAGTGTTCAGCGTCTTTACTGCTCGGCCGCTGGTGGGCCACTAATATTTTAAGTACAGTGCATACAATATTGTTGCATATTGTGATAGACTTCTGCTACTTTTTCTGTTATTTTACTTGCAGGTGCAAGGCAGATTTTAGTAGTTTTAAATATTATTGATATTTTTTTGCCATACTTTTTGGCTACTGTGAAAGAAAAACCAATAATGGCCAGATCATTTGTTTGTGTGTTTGTTTCACGGGAAACACATTTCATTGTGTTTTTAAAATTGATAAACCCGCCAAAATGCATGGCAGGTGCATAACGGAAAAGTACCTCTTATTATTGAAGCGAGCTATGATATTTGATTAATTATCCCCAAAAGTTATCAACTTTGTACCTCTAACTAAAAATTAACCCAATTTATGACATTATATTATCTATAAAGTATTTAAAAGATTCACGTTAATGTTTTTTTATCATAAATTACTCTATTTTCATACATGTTTTTTGTGTTTTTTCATGTTTTCATACATGCTTTACGTATCAGAATTGGATGGGCATAATAATAATATTTATTTTTGTAAGGTACTTTGAATAAAAGATTTAAGTAAGGTACTTTGAATAAAAGATTTAAGTAAGGTACTTTGAATAAAAGATTTAAGTAAGGTACTTTGAATAAAAGATTTAATTTTATTGCACAGATTTAATATTTTAAAATTTAACATGTTTAATTAAGTAAGGTACTTTGAATAAAAGATTTAATTTTATTGCACAGATTTAATATTTTAAAATTTAACATGTTTATTCAGAAAAATTAAATGTTTTCCTTAGTAAGTAGTGGGTAAATAATCTATATTTGCTAAGTGTGAATTCTCTGAAAATTAAAAGAAAATCAAGTTAATTTGTTACAGGTTGTTATTCGATATCTTCAATCAGTGTAGTACAGCGCAAAATTCAATATTCGGACTTGTCAGGACTTCAACGATTTTAGATGTGGGATTTTTCCAGATATTAGATCATCAGTTTAAATCTAGGGTACTTTTTCTATTATGTACCTTCTATGTATTTTAGAAGGTATTTTGTAGACAATTTTTAGTTACAAGAATAGTTCATGGGTACACGCAACATTGACGGATGACCCAAAACACGTGTTTGCTTTTCTTTCACAGATGCCAAAAACCATGGCAGATGCATAACAGAAAAGTATCAAATCCAGTAAGATAACATATAGAAATATTAAAATTAAAAATATGAAATAGTAGGTATTTATGACTGTAAAGAAATAAAAAAAAGCTCAATATTTATATGTTTGCTTTATTAAATAATTCTTTCAATGTAAGTTATTTAAGTTACTTCATTTCTTGGGCTACGACTTTCTCTTTAATTCTATAGATAAATATGTTTGATTATAAAGTTCCGTTGTTTAATTCCTGTAATTATAGCAAGAATTCCCACTAAGTTGTCATTTGAAATTTTTTCATTTACAGTCACTTTCTTCACTACTGGTAGCAATATTTTCTGGCTTTAGAACCATACTACAGATTTTGTTGTTCGTTAATTGATTGATGATTGGGGCATTGTCATCGCAATGAAAAATCTGTTATATCATCTTCATTTTTTACCGCTCCTCCATATATTGTATTCATTGAAAACTTTCCTTTTTGTTTTGCAATGTCTGAAAATCTTCAAATTCGCCGCTGTCATCATACATCTTAGCTAGCATCCAGTGTACATCGTGAGATCGGCAACTAAAGGCATTTAGTCTTTCTTCTGTCACACACTGACAAAATTAAGCTGGAAGTAGTTTAGTTATTTATTATACCTAATGGCTATTTCCGACTCTTGCTTCAGGCTTTCCCGAATAAGCTAATTCCCACGTGTAACTACAGGCTTATTCAGGCCAGTGCTAGACATTTTGCGGCCCAGTGTAATCTCTGTAGATCTGGAATTCTGCTGCCAAGTGCCTAAATTATAAAAATTTTGTACCATAAATTTTTGGCTGGTGGTCTGGATATCAGACATTCGATTTCAGACTTTGTATCTATTTTGTATTTTCCACGTAAAAAATATTCAGATATTGTATTTTACTTAAAAGTATTACATAAAAATAAGACTGTTTGAAATATATGGTAGTGAAAAATACATGCAGTAATGTGATAATTAAATTTAAAGTATATTTTAGAGATTTTTTAAAAATATTGTGATTTACCAGTAAATGTGAACAAATTGTCTATATAGAGTAACATATCTGACAGTTTTTGTAGCTTATTTGCTGAAAAATTCGAAATTTTATTTGAAGGCATTTAGTAATACTTAAAAATAGGAAACGTATTGAAACTTGAGTAGTGGTCCAAATAGAAGAATAATTGGGACTTATTTTAGTCAGTTAAATAATAAATCATTGTATAATGTATGCGTCAGTATTAATTTTATTGGCAATGTAAATTCTCAAATGTGTGTCAGAGCCGTTAAATTCATGGCTGCCCATAAAATCTCTTAAAAAACTTTTAAAAATTTTATCGCATTTCACAGTTTTTTCCCTCTCTCATGTTTCAGGCTGCTGGAATTGTTGTCGATTTAATAAATGCCAAAAAAATGGCAGGTCGAGCTCTACTTATTGCTGGACCTCCTGGCACGGGGAAGGTAAGCATTAACCAATTTCTGTTATTTTGTTATTTATTTTTCAACAACAAGAATAGGGTATTTTATTAAATAATAGAAAGGTACTTACATATTATTGCAACCACTTTAGTCATCAAACTAGTGGCAACCATGCACATAACAGTTCTTTAGGTAATGATATCTGTTACAAGTTGCAGTCTTAAAATTCATCTAATCACCTTTTTCTTCCGTAAAATATCATTAAACTGCACCAAGGTGGTTGCTATGTAAGTACCAATAGAAATATTTAAGGATTTGTAATGAATATATTTAAAACTGTTGCTAATTTTTATTCTAGACTGCTATTGCACTAGCTGTTGCTCAAGAATTAGGATCAAAAGTACCTTTTTGTCCTATGGTTGGTAGTGAAGTATACTCGTCTGAAATCAAGAAGACTGAAGTATTGATGGAGAACTTTCGTCGTGCCATAGGTAAAAAAAAAAATTACTTTTCCATTAAGTCTCTAAAAATATAGTAATAATATATATCTGTTTTATTTATTGTACATCAGTACATAGTTAAAATATGTAAATGTTTTTAGTTTAGTTATACATTGAGAAAATTTTTATTAATTTTCTGTGCTAATAACCAACACTTGGAAACCTTTCTGAGGTTGCATTTGACACTAGAGTGATATGTGCCACACTGTTTAGGTATCATCTATGGTAGGGATAACAGGAGATAATCACTTAATTTAATCCATTGAATGTGTACCTATGCTTTAACACTACATATGTAATTAATTCCTAAATAAATTAATTGCAACTTTGATTAGAATAAAATAATTTGAATTTGAAAGGACTGTTCATTTTTTTCGCTTAGTTCCTTTCCTGATTATCTTGTGTACATTTCCATGTAATTAACTTTCGTGTAAGTTAATACACTGACTACCAATAAGTATTTGGACAACTGTGATAGAAAAGAAAAACTAACTTTATTCAAAATCAATAGTTGGTAGAGCCTCCACGATAGGTAATTACAGCGTGGACCCTCCGGGGCATACTTTCCACAAGTCTTTGTATGACAGCTAGTGGTATTTTCTTCCACTCGGCTTGGAGAAGACATAGAAGTTCCTTCACTGATTTTGCGAGGGTTCAGGTCTGGACTCTGGGCAGGCCAGTCCATTCGGTGAACTCCATTGGCACCATACCAAACCTTGGTTAACGTCAAAACATGACAACTGGCATTGTCATCCTAAAAGTAACGGGTCCAACCTGTAAAACTGCCACAACGTACGAAGCACATTGTCATCCAAAATAGTGCAGTAGGCATCGGAGTTGAGCTTACCATGAATGGGGACCAAGGGTCCCAGCCCATACTAGGAGAAACACCCCCCAGACCATAATTCCACCTCCGCCGAACTTGACTGTTGGCACAATGCATTCTGGCAGGAGACGTTCTCCAGGTAGACGCCAGACCCAGACCCTGCCATCCGAACGGTAAAGGGTGAACCTTGATTCGTCACTCCAAAGAACCCGTTTCCCCTAATCTACGGTCCAATTTCGATGTGCTTTGCACCACATTAACCGAGCAGCGCGGTTGGACTTTGTGATCAAAGGCTTATGGGTAGCAACACGGCCATGAAAACCAAGCAGATGTGCTTCCTTACGGATGGTATTCATTGAAACAATACTTCCGGATGCCTGTTGAAACTCCTCGTGGATGAGGGCCATCGGTTGGGTGCGGTTCTTCCGAATTTCTCTCGACAGCACTCGTTGGTCTGTCGACTCATGGCACATTCCGACAATCACTGCTCACCTTCCACTTCTTAATCACATAGGCCACTGTCGATTTTGGGTACTTCAGATCGCTAGATATGTCCCTTAAGGATTGACCACATTTGTGATACCCCATAATTATACCTTTCTCGAAATCAGAGAGCTCTGAACTGCGAGGCATCTTGCATGCGACTAAAGCCGATGCTGTTTCCTACACGATATATACCGGCGGAGTCCGTGACGTACCTTAGGACCGCAGATATCATCATTTCCATAGGTGTCCAAATACTTATTGGTAGTCAGTATATATGTTCCTTTTTTTACTTATTGCTAATATTATCCCATATGTATTTCTAGAATACCAAAATGTAATAAATAACTATTAATTGATTTCAAAATTAATTTAAAATTGTTTATCCTAATTAGAGGTAAACAATTTTAAATTATCTATTTAATATTTAAATACAGTAAAGGCCCGACTATCTGATATTCAACTAATTTAAAAGCTCAAATAACTGGAATATTAATATCCAGTAGCACTCTAGTACTCACTAATTTTACTTTTTTAATATATGAAATCTTTTGGAGTTTATTCACATTTTTCATTATTGAGTGTATGTGTTCTAGATAACAGTTTATAATGCATTTTTAGTTGGAATAAAAGTAAATAAAAAATATACTGAAAAAGTACCAAAAACACCTAAGATGGGTCATTGCTGAATTTTTTTAAAGAACAATTTTGTTTTATTTATTTATTCGGCAGGTTTGAGAATTAAGGAAGTAAAAGAAATTTATGAAGGAGAAGTTACAGAAATCAGTCCTGTTGAAAGTGAAAATCCTATGGGAGGTATGTTTACTAGTTTATTTACAAAAATAATTTGTGTATATTTATTTGCAAAATTTCAAGGTTTGTATATCTACATTTTTCTTGCAGTTCTATAACAAATGTTAGATATTTATAGAAGGTTGAAACTATCAATTTAATGCTTTTAAATACAGTACTTTGCAATCTATTACAGTTTTCAATATTATAATATACGATAGCTTTTATTAACTTCTTGGGATTGCTTAAACTTTCATAAAATTCAGAGCTTGTTAATGATATTAACAAAAGGGTAGTTTTGCAGTCATTGTAAGAAAAATAAAAAATATGGTTCCAGAGAGATAAAAATGATAAAAGTGTGGTTCCAGAGAGTCAGTGATGGCCAGTTCTTTGAGCTCATTACCTCAGTTTTTGCTTAAAGCGAGGCAGTCGTTTCATAGTCCCCCCCCTCCCATTTCATTTTTTTAAAGAGTAAGTCTTTGGGAAAAACATTGTCTGTTAGTGTCGGGTGGATAAAACTACTAAACGATGATACTTCACTTTGGGTTTAAATCCCAGGATGATTAATTTTATAAATCTTATTATAGCTAGGAGAAGTATCCTTGTGATTTTTGGATAAGCAGTGAGTACAACAGTCAAAAACAGGGATAAAAAGCATTTGCCTGTTATGAGAAACTTCCAGGAAATAGAAAATGTCTGTCAGTCTAGACTTCAGTGCAGGATTCATTCAGACTTCAAAGATTCCGTCATTACAGCTAAATTACCTGATCCTATCCCTCCAAAACGTTTCACAAGCCACCACATTATGTCAATAATACACACAGATTTCCAACTTTCAAATTTGATGGTAATTTTTCTGACTAGTGTTTGTTTTTGTTTTGAGTAAATTTTTTTTTTCCCTCGTGAGGAATTGTAATGGGATTGTGTAGTGTGCTGACTTAAGAAAAGAAGCACTAAATTTCTTTAGAAAAATTCTGTTTAGGTAATTAGAAAGTAACATTTTTTAAGCAAAAAGAGATCAGTGTAAACTTGGAAAGAAAAACAGCATATGCAGTGCAATTCTCTGATATTTTTTAAAGCAAAAACAGTTTATTGTATATATGGGAAGACCCCCCCCCAAAAAAAAATAATAAAAAAAGAGCTTAAATTTTTTTTTGAAAAGTAAAGTGTTTTATTATGAATGTTCCATCTTTTTAAATTTTATTGATTGATTTCTCTTTTATGGAAGTCTTAATGCAACATCATTTTGAAAATGGCTATTGCCTTACACATATTAGGTTGACAACAAGTTGCTAACTTTTCGGAAGGGCATGTGGACGATCAGAAAGTAAAGATTTTATTCTAAGTATTTCCCTGTGTCTGGTTGTTGAAAAATTTTATTCTATCTTTCCTCAAAATGCTCATTAAGAACAAATGAATATAGTATTGTTGTAAATTTCTGTAAATATCTAAATTTATTTTACTGTTGTTTTTATGTATCCTTGTTATAATGTGTATTGTTTTATTTAGTTATTAATTTTTTGCTTTTAGGCTTTATTTTGTGTGTATGTTTTTGTATACAAAAACTAAAAAAGTGTTTGCTTCTTGAATAGAAGTATAGATTTTTAAGTTCTAACTCCATCAATATTTTAATTGTAAGAATAGTTCAGATGTGAACAAAAATGCTCCTGATGAACCTTGGTGACATTTGGCGATTTCTTGCCAGCTAGGAAGATTCTGAAGCTTCCAGAAGTTCACGTTAACATAATATAAATACAGCTGTGAGAATCAGGCTGAGCCAGTAGTTAATTAGTTCTGAGACTTTATGGTTCGAAGAGAGTTGAATTGCATTTTAGAGTTTGCTGTGTGAGTGATTTGGGGAATTAATGATATTTCTTGTGGGCTAAGACAGAATAATTTAATATCTATATTCTCATTGAGCTATTTACATCTACAGTGAAAATAATTTAACACGAAACTGAGGGGACTGAAATTTTTTTTGTGTTTAAAGGGATATTGCGAAGAAAAACATATGTTCAACAAAATTAAGTTAATTAGAGCACATTTTATTTACGTAGATAATATACATCGATTATTTACGTAGAAAAAGCAAATACATATGTATTTAATAGAAATTAATGAAATAAAAACATCCATAAGAACTTAATTTAATACGAAATTTTCAAGTTTTTTGAAAAACAAAACATTTGTTGAGTTTTTGGAAAACAATCTGATATTTTTCTTTGCATTGACATTTTTATGTCTACAAATTGTTCGATGTCGTCCATTTTGTTATTCATTTCACGCTTTTCAAGATGTTCCTCGTTTTGGATGACGTGGGAACAGGCGCTGCATCATTCATTTCATTTTCGTTATCGGAATCAATGATATTTTTTCAGTTTTGAACAAACTCCAGACAGTCTTTGTCTACCATAATTGGGGCTGTACATACATTATCATCATCTACTGCAACGAATTCTTCTATGATACAGTAGGACATTCTAATAATACAGAAACTTTTGTCAAACATTTCATTAAGTGTCGGCTCAGTTTCGATATCCTCCTTCTCCATTTCTTTTGGGATGAATCAAACTCGCTGATTTTTACACACACTGTGATGTACTCGTCACCGAATTCCAACCGATGAGAGAGGAGATGTTTGTAGGGAAGAAAGGTGAAAGCTTAAATAAACAAAATTGGCTCATGTCACAGGCTATTCCGAGGGTATTTCAAAGCCAAGTTGGCCGTCTTTGTATGAAACAAGCAAAATCACTTCTTTTACATTTCACACCCTTCTTAAATATCGCCTGCGTGACTGGTGTTTACCATATTTTGTTCATTTCCAGAAGGGAAATCTTTTCGTGTTAAAAGAAAAAAAAAAGTGCATGAAAATACATAGTAGTTTGTCAAGACCGTTGTATTGTTTCGTGTTAACCTATATTTCTCCTTAAGTGTTTTCTCGTTAAACGCTCACTGTATATATTTTGTTGTGCGACTTCATTATTTTAATCTTTTAATAATTGTCAGTTTCTTCTTCCTCATCCAGAGTGATTATTTAAACAAACAGTCATGAACCTGCAACTTGAACATTATATTATATAGATTCTTTGGTGAAAATTAATTATTTAAGTCTTATTTTAACATGACATCCCTGGAAAAATTTATCTTATGTTTTCTTGGTTTGGACTTTATGCTGAGAACAAAGAAATATGTATTTTTGGTGTATAGTAATATATCATGATAAAAGTATCTGGACACTTGTAATATTCTGTATTAATATATATACACTGAAGAGCCATTACATTATAACCTCCATCTGTAACAATGGGCTCAGCCGTGAACAAAGGCCCTGCATGTGTGCGGCTGATGTTGGAAAGTGGCTATGCATTGTCTTTCCAAACGTAGCATGGTTAGCGACATAATGGGAAAAGTAGCTGATTTATCAGACTTCAGTGAAGGTCAAATCATTATGGCTCGGCGACTGGAAACATCAATATCAGAAACGGCGCATTTAGTGGGCTGTTCATGTGCAGTTGTGAGCACATATGAAAACTAGTGTATGGATGGTGAAACGACAAGTCACCGCCTAGCAGTGTGTTGTTGACGGCACATTGATTCCAGAAGGGGAGAGCGGAGATTGTTACACATTGCTCGCTGTGACCGAAGAGCTACAACAGTGGCAACCCAAATAGTGTTTCTCAACACACTGTGCAGCGTACAATGCTGGGTGTGGGTCTACACAGCCGGAGGCCAAAGCATGTCCTTGCACCGACAGCACGTCATCACCAGCTGTGTCTGTAAGGGGCCAAGAAACATCGGACTTGGACCTTAGAAGAATGGAAGAAAGTTGCATGATCAGACGATTCACATTTTCTGGTCCGTCACGTTGACGGGTGTATGCAAATACGTCGATTTCCAAACGAAACTGTGGCTCCTGGATGTACAGTTGGACAGAGACAAGCCGGGAGCGGGAGTGTTATGGTGTGGGCAATGTTTTCATGCAGCAGATTAGGACCCATAATCCCAATAGAACAATTCCTGACATATGTCTGCTACGTGAACATTGTTGCAGACCAGGTTCACCCATTTATGACAACAGTATTGCCTTTGGGGGATGGTGTTTACTAGCAGGATAATGCACCATGTCATAAGGGTCAAATCGTCAGGGAGTGGTTCGAGGAACATTCCAGCGACTTTCAAGTCGTGTCTTGGCCTCCAGATTCACCTGATATTAATCCAAAGATTATTTTTGGTCCCTTCTGGAAAACCAAATTTGTGCTGCCACGTTACCCCCTTGCAATGAGCGGGAACTGCAGGACCAGTTGGTGAGTGCATGTTACTAGATACTTTAGACTACATATCAGCACCTTGTGGAGTCAAGGCTTTGAGGGTTAAAGGTGGTCCTACATATTATTAACAGGGCGGTCATAATGTAATGGCTCTTCGGTGTGTATGGGAGGAGAAATTGAGATGATTTCACTCAGTAAATAATGAGAAATCCTTTTCACCACCACAGAACATTTAATAATTTTGACAGATTGCAGTAAAATAAAACAATCGTTTAGTACCTCCTCATTCTACTTGAACACAAGGAAATTTTGCTGATGTCGCATGGCACTTGCTTGTGCTTGCGGAATCGGATCTAAATCGAAAATCCAATACCTCCACCGTCACATGGTCTCTCACTTGGTTTCTTTCCTTGTTTGCCTCAATCTGTTTCAAGTATGCAGGCAGTGTCTGTCAGGTAGCACCCTCTGGTGGCTGCAGAACTCGTTCCCCCCATATATATATATACACCCTTGAGAATAGTCATCATGGAATTTTTAATAATAATACAAAAAAAAGAAAATTTATGTAATTTAAAAAAATTTTCCCGTCATTCTAATTTTCATTTTTAACGATTCCATTTTTGAAAAGTTTCATCTCTTTGTGTTTATATTCAGTTTGGTAACTTTTATCTGGAGAGGAGAGGAAAGATAGCCTATACTGTAGAAATTTACACAGTGTGGAATTTGTTTAGTGATGACAATAGCCACTTTATTAGGAAGGCCATACACTAGATTTAACTGTTGAAATACATCTCTATCCTGTCAGAAGAGCAATAGTTAGTTCACTTAGCAACATAGCCTGGGCTGAAAATGATTCGGTTTATCCCATACATGTTCATAAGATTAAGCCAGCCAGCCATTTTCACAATATCCGTATCTGAAAACCATGCATTAGCAGCATGTGCTGTATTGATTGGAGCCTAATTTAGAATTAAATATGCTACCTTTAATGTTGCTGAAATTTCAAGAGCAGATTTTCCTTAACAGAAGCAATTGATCATTTCTCTTTCAAGCTGATTATATTAATGTTTCCCTTTCATTTCACATTCTAAGGTTTTTCTATATCTCTAAATGTGATTATCCTCTTTTTTTTTTTTTATCTACTTCAATATGTTCTGTTATATTGGTAAATTCCTGGAACTCTGGATACTTTGAATCACATAATGTAATGTTTGTGAACTAGAAGCATGTTTTTAAAGTCTGTTTTGTAGCATATGAAATAAAATTCTAATATTTTTAATCAGTGATGGTAATACTTTTTGGTTTCTATTGTATTACAGACTTCAGATGATTATGAGCAATAAGTTTTTTCCCTTATGCTCTTCACCTCAACACTTAAAAAAAATTAATTGAATAGAAAGTTTGAAAGAATAGAATGGTTGTTAAAATCAAAATCATCTAAAAAAAGTAAAATTAATAACTTTAATTCGGTCCTTCAAGTAGTTTCAATCCATATTGTGAATATGTTCACATTGAGGACAAAGAGTAATTTCTTTCACTCCTAATGAAATTCATCATCATATCAATAAAAATATATATTCATACATGTACAGAAATTCAGTTTGCGTGTACTGTTACTGAATTTTTTGTATAACTGCAATGTATGATTTTATCTTAAATGTCAGGCTTTAGTTCATAACATTTCATTCACAAATTCAAAAATATCAATTCATATAGCTAACTGAAATAAAAATATGTGTGATAAATTATAATCATGGAGACTGTAATCAAAATGAGATGATTTAATCCTGTTATTAAAGTTAAATAAATGTATAAGATATTGATAATAATAAATAATATATTTAAATGTAATTAAATATATTTTTAAGTAATTTTTTTGTTTGTTAAAAATATTAAATTTTAGTATAAAAATGTAAGTGTTAAATTTGTGTATATTTGTTTAAATAGTGTTTGGTAGATAAAACTTAAAATTCTTTTTAATTTTTGTAAGTTTTTGTAGCATACCCAATAAATTTAACTGAAAATTATGAGCTGTCTTTTATTTAATCCATGTAAGTAGGAAAAATCAAATAGTACTTATTTACTATCTGGGACCCACCTATACACAGCTCACCTATAGATGTGCTTTGCTGCCTGAATTACAATAGCCCTAGAAGCTGTTGTTGTTGGTGATGTGCTAATTAGTTTATTAAATACTAAAGAAATTTGAATGGCAAATAGATAAAATATATATTTTTTGGAAATTATAGGTTATGGAAAAACAACAACACACGTAGCAGTTGGCTTAAAAACAGCAAAGGGTTCCAAGAAATTAAAACTAGATCCAACAATTTTTGAAAGTATTCAAAAAGAGAAGGTTGCTGTTGGTGATGTAATTTATATTGAAGCTAACAGTGGAGCTGTTAAGGTAAGTTGTACGTTCATAAACATTTTAATTTTATTTATGTATTTAGTTATATTTAACATTTTTCTATGTTGATAAAATTTTCATGTGATGTATCTTTTTCAGAGACAAGGAAGATGTGATACATATGCTACTGAATTTGATTTAGAGGTAAATAGAAGTGATTATCAAATCAATTTGGTTCTTGTATCAATAATTATTATGCCAGTTTGCCTCTTAATTATTCTTAAAATATTGATTTTAAAATGAATTCAATGTTATTGTAATATATATAGGTGTAGAAGTGCTAAAACACCATACCTTTAAGTTGTAACTAGAACTGAAAGTACCCCTGCCCCCCCCAAAAAAAAAACTAAAATTTTAAAATAAAAACTATGTAGCATATGTCATTATTCAGATCTTGAATTACATCGGAAATGAATGTTGGAAAATTATATCTGAATGCCGTCATAAATTAGTAAAATTCTGTCAGTTTTTATGTGTAATTTTCATCAGTTCTTACTTTTCATTTTCTTTCCTAAATTTAAATTACTTTGAATAATATCTTCATGTAGTAGATTCTTTTTTTAATATATTTTTACATCTTTATTTTCAATGTATGACAATCTGAAGTGAAATTGTTTCAAAATAGAGAAGTATTTCAGCTATTATACTGGCATGTTATAGATAAAATATATTAAAAAATTCTACAATGCAGGCGGAAGAATATGTTCCTCTGCCTAAAGGGGATGTACATAAAAAGAAAGAAATTGTGCAAGATGTCACACTTCATGACCTGGATGTAGCAAATGCAAAACCACAAGGTGGTCAAGATATTTTGTCGATCATGGGCATGCTCATAAAGCCGAAAAAGACAGAAATTACAGGTATTTTTATATATGTATTTATGTATATTATAAAAACCTTTAATAACAGTTCCTAACCTAAAATGACTGTATCATAATTACTAGTTTATTTATTGCTGCATGTCTGTAGTTTATGAACTTGGAGCATTTTTTGCATGCAAAAAATCATTATCCTATTTTTCTCACTTACCACTGTTTTCATATGTACTATAATTATTAATTTATGTGTATTAGAGGTTTGTTATTATTTGCTTAATTTAGTATAGCGCAGTAAAGGTTGTTCAGAATTCTGTAATAAGCTTATATTATTAGTTTGTAATTTCACATAAAATTCACAATGCAGCAACCTTGTGTAGATTTTAGAGTTGTGTAGTCAAGACTCTGTCGATATCGAGGACAAACAGCTATAGATCCCTCTTCATCAAAACAAAGAAATCTACAATGAAGGGAAAGCCATGGTTTGAGATATATTGGCCAAACGTTTTGCATCAAGAAATACAAATGTTATGTCCAAAAAGGCAAAATTAATAGGTCTTAGCTAATAATATTTGAAAATTTAATGGTAATTTTGACTTTGGGTCTGCAAAAATTATCCAGAAAACTTCTTCATTATGAATTGGGTTTTCTTCAAGCTTTTCACATTTACAAAGATTTGTCTTGTTTAAGTTAATGACTTAATTCCAATCCGGTGCTTTTAAAATTCTATTACTAAACACTTTTAAAATTCTAGTAATTTTAATTTTTCAATTTTCATTACTGTTTCTGCTGACAGATGGTACTAACTTCTCTTCCACTTTACTCCTACTGGGTATAAATACAACTGTAGCTTTTCTTTCATTGCAGATTTTTTGTGCTCCTGATGAAGAGGGGTCTGTACTTGTTTCTCTCGAAATTGGTAGAATCTTGACTTATGCCAAACACGAGGTTGTTTCTTTCTGAATTTTGTGTTTTACTTTGGTATGTTTTCCGTTTGTCTTGAGTCTGTAATTCCTTTTATGGATGTCTCTTAAGTTGTTGCATGGATAAAGTGTTGGTTGTACTAATAATTTTACTCTATGTTGAAGCAGTTTGCTGTTGGCATGGGAATTTTACATTCTTTTCCTACCACAAATATAAGCTAATCTCAGAACACTAGAAAAATATGCAACCAACTTACTATTTTTTACATTGTGCTACATGTTGAGTATTATTTTAAAGACTGATGTATGATATTTGGCTAGTTATTGTCATTTCATTTATTTAAGTCTAAAACTTCTGTTTGAAATGGATTGGCTGTATTTATCATTTCATATATACATATCTTAGTACAATTTTTTTTTTAATGGGGTATATTCTATTTATGTGTTTCACAAAAATACTCAAAGCAGTAATTTTCGATGAAGAGATTTACCATATGTATGACAAATATTTGTCAGCAAGATGCAAGAGAAACACGCTAACATGGAAAATAAAACAGGCAAATTGACAGCCTTGTATTTGGCATAGATTTTGTAAAATCCCAATCGATTTTGAGGGCAAAATGGGTCTCCCTTCATCAGAAGCAAAAAATTCTGCAAAAGTGAGAAAGAAAACATTCGCTTTCTCGCCTGATGAAGGGGGACACGTTTTGCCCTCGAAATCGATTGGGATTTTACAAAATCTATGCCGAATACAAGGTTGTCGATTTGCCTGTTTTATTTGCCAGCAATTTTTAGTTTTTCACTTTGCTTGAATTTCAAAAGGATTTTTTAAAAAAAATTAGGAGTGATTGGTAAGGGATATATATATCAATGAAAAGTTTGAGATCAAAATCAGAATTCTTAAAAAAAAAAATTATATCACTATATTGACTAATGAGTCAAAGTAATATAAATTTGTTAAATTTTATTAGTTTATAATTTTGATTAGTTTATTCCTTGCTTTCTTCTATCAGCAATTCGTTAAATGAGCACCAGTAGTTACATTTTTTCTGCTTTACTTGGCAGATGTGTATTGCCTATTCCTTTTCTTTGGGGTTAACTTAGGCCCATTTGTAATTTTAGAAGTCCAAGTGCAGCCTCATCTGCTAAAATAGATAACTTTTTGTGCTTTGCAATAGCCAGTTGTCTATCTACATTATTGTTTTATGGGCATAACTTGAAATGCAACAAAAGAATACATATGAAAATGTGCTGCTGCTTGTTAAAACTAAAGAATTGTTTCACACATACTTACCACAACAGTAATTAATTATTTGTAGTTATTTATGTGTCCTTCATTGTAATTAATACTGGTTATATGAAAATCTTAATATTTTCTTTCTTAGATAAACTAAGGAAGGAAATCAATAAAGTTGTCAATAAGTATATTGATCAAGGAATAGCAGAACTTGTACCTGGTGTTCTGTTTATTGATGAGGTGCACATGTTAGACATAGAATGCTTTACTTACCTTCACAGAGCACTTGAATCATCAATAGCTCCTATTGTCATATTTGCTACAAATCGTGGCAGATGTAGCATCAGGTATGTAATGTTGTTATCATATTTTTCCATGAATAACTATGATTCATTGTCTTTTTGTAATTTTTTGTTTTGTTCTGTTAATTAGAGGTGCTGAAGATATTATATCAGCTCATGGTATTCCCATTGATCTTTTGGATCGGCTCATGATTATCCGTACTTTGCCGTACACAAGTTCTGAAATGATTCAGGTGAGCAATTATTTTTGAAAACAGATTTTAAAATGGTTGCGTAATATATTTTCAGTAATTTTAGAGTAATGTTAGAGAGGTAATTTTGCATGAATTTCATGAGATGATAAGAAACTGACATTTTTGTACAGTCCTCGAAAATATTTTGCAACCCCTCTTTTCTGAATAGGATAGTAACTTATTTGTGAAAATTCAATGTTTAATGTGCAGTAAATTTCTTTTGAAAATTATCTAGTACAAGGCTTGACATGAAATCATACACCCCAAAACACAGAGTACATTTCGGAATGCTGCACATGAATGGATTCTTTCTACAAAATTTTCTCCTTTTGCTATGTATTACACTATTTGTAGTTTGTACCACATGCTTCAAGCAGTATTAAATCCAGAAATTCAGAGCAAAGTATTGTATAAAATGTGATGCTTTGTTTCAAATTGCACATTATAGTGTGTTTTGCTAAATTAGCAACTAGAACGCTTGGTTTTCAAATGGCACATTATACTGTGTTTGCTAAATTAGCAACTAGAACTTTCTGAGGGGAACTGGCTCACATTTATATTACATGTGAGAAAAGTCTCATGCAGGGCTCCCCTAAAATTTTTCTCTCTCTCTGTCATGCACAGACACATACACATATGTCATGTTTTTGGAACATAGTCGGGGTGGCAGAGTGGTAAGGCGAGAGGAAAAAGTTGATACCAAACTAAATTCAACCAATTAATACCTTTATTTTCAAGTTTGCTGGCACACTAGAATAATTCCTTGTAGACAATATACTCTTTAATCGTAGCAATTACGATAATTTCTTATATGCGGCATAAAAAAATGCGACGTCACTTCAGGCAGGAAAGCCTGAAAAGCAGCGCAGATATGCTTGCATGGCAGAAGTCGGAGAAAAAGGAACGTAGTCCTTTGCAAAGCAGAATTTATACTGCATAGATGCAATTACAAATCCAAAGCCATGATTGATCAGTTTTACTTTTAGTTACCATTTTTTCAAGCAGCGTTACGTAATTTCGAATTTAGGAGGTCACTAAATTTAGCATGTTAATTTTAAGATCATTAATTAATTTTTAAAACAGCTATCATATTTTGTTATATCTTACACACATATATATATTATTGAGAAAGTTGACAAATTTTCTATTTGTTGTTTAGAGAAAAAACTAGTAGAAAAATCTGTGTGTAGTGCTTCAAAATTTATACCATCTAATATGGGAATAAACATGTAGAATCAAGGGGGAAATTTGGACTAATTACAATCGAAAGAAATATTTATAAAAATAGTAAAATAATAAGACAATAATAATAAAATGCTGTACTAATTACAATGTAAAGTTCAAATTTTTTATTGAAAAATTTGATTGTCAAATGTAAAGGCTAAATAAGGACCAGGTTCGAATGCGTACTTAAAATGAAAATACTTTTTGCTATATATAAATCAACAACTATCATATCCAGCTATTTTTCAAATTTCTTAGATTCCATTATTCTCTGTAGTTCACTGAAGTAGTTAAAAAAAAAAAAAAAAAA
>KK113748.1:330281-342598 GCA_000611955.2 Stegodyphus mimosarum
CTTGCTACAGTGCACTACAAAAGCTGTGAGATTTTTGTAACACAAAGTGAAATTTATACAAATTCATTATTGGATGAGAATTCAACACAATGGCAGTGAGTGAATGCACTAAGATGATGAAAACCAGCATCACTAATGTGGAGGATTCTACTTGCCTGCATCTAGCAGTTGCTTGGTGGTGGTAATATTGCAGCTGCTGAGAAATGATGCAGGAAAATCAGCCAGCTAAAATCAAGAAAGTGGCATCATTGTTGGACAAACATTATCATTCATAAGGAACTGAAGTTCTGGAAAAGTGTAGATAAGGCTTCAAAACCTGAAATGAAAAATTTGTCAATGTTTGCTGACAATTTCTTGAAGTATTTCTGCAGACTATTTTCCATGGAGATTAGGGCAGGGTTACATTGAGTGGGATAATGAAGTGCAGTGCATTAGTGGCTGTATTTACATAGGAAGAATTAATTTCTGGTGTCATCTATATGATTGTCAGTGTTGCCATAAGTATACTGAAATAGGTAAAGACTATGTTATATACTGATATTAAAATTATTTCAGTGTTTGAAATAAATATTCTATAAATAAAAAGGGTCTAGTTATTTTGAATATAATAATACACTGTTTATTTGAAGCATATATCAGTTCCTTGTACTTAGCTAATAATCTAATTTTCAATCCTGATGATATCATAAAAGAATATTTATTTTAAATCCTTTTTGCAAAAAGTAATAAAATAGACTGCTGCAACCCTGGATCTAGTCACAACCACAAATAGGCAATTAAGAAAACCAACATGCTCTTTATATATATATATATATAAGTTAATACACTGTTATTTTGTAGTTAAATGGTAATTTAATTGCCATGGGGTCAAAACAACATAATCTTATCATACAGTATAAGCACAGAATATAAATATTTTTAATTCACTTTTACTTAAGTTTCATATTAGAAAAATCCGTTATTTATTCAAAATGAATGTTTATCATGTACTGTAGGATTACTGTATTTTGACATTTTTTTATTAAATGCTAAAAATTTAATGGCAACAATCCTTTCATCCCATTTCCAATACACTAAATGGGAAGCTGTCAATATAATGCAAATGCATACCTAAATAATCATAATATTCTACCAATATAACGAAAGACATGTTAAGAAAAAGGAACATTAGTCTACGGATACACTTTTGATTTGGATTTATCGAGGGGCGAAAGCAATTCATTTTTAATTTAGTATGCTTCATACCTATTCTCATTTTGTAAAAAATACATTGAAGGAATTAAGTTCTTCAATGTGAGTATCTTTATGTATATTATGAACAATTTCATTCTTATAAATGTATTACATTACTGCTATATTCTTTTTAAATATTTTATAAGATACTTTTATTTGATAAATTTAGAATTACTAGGACATAATAAAACTTTGGTCATTAATAATCATACATTTATTTGTTATGTGCTGCATGACCACAGATTCAATAAAAGAAATGTGTAACAGTTTATATATAAGAATACTGATACACGAAAAGATTAATGATGACTAACATTACAATAAGGGTTGGCAAGTTTCAACAAAGGGAAAAAGGTGGCAAAAAGAAATTAAATTTTTAATATACTTCACTTTTATATTATAAATTTATTTTATTTAACTGTCGCACTGTTATATTAGTCACTTAAATGCTTTCATTTATGTAATTTAACTAGCTTTTTTGGGGAAGAGGCAATACATATCTATGCCAAAAACATAAAAAATGAAAAGAAATTATTATTATTATAATTAAAATTTAGAAAGCTTAAATAAAGCCTTTAAAACCAAACAGCACACTAAAAGTTGCAATAAATTTAGTAGCAGTAATAATTTACAATTATTTCAGAATAGCAAGAACTTAATACTATAAAGTAATCTCTAAGTGAGAACATAAAAAAATAAACAAAAGAATTCAAAATATAAAATGAAATGCTTAATATCTCTCAGGGAGTTGATGCCAATGGATAATGTAACAAGAGAACTATGTTTCAGAACTACAGAATGAATAATTTAATAAAGCTAAACATTTTTATAAATCAATAAATTCTTACATTTTAAGTGCAATAAAGTAGTTTACTGTTTATTAATATTCATTTTTTATTAACTGGATTAGACACATTAATTACACAAACTTTAAAAAACATTAAAGATGTGAATATTTTGAAAAATTTATTCATTTATAAAATCTTAAATCGTAATAATTTTTTATTAGGCCAACATGTCTGAAAGAAAAAAATTCAACCATACTTTTCACTGGGTTTTTTCAGAGGAAATTATTTAATTACTTTACATTTTATTGCAGAAGTAATAAAACCTTAATTTTCAAATAAAATATATCATTATTACTAAATTTATTCCATTTAACAGTCCCACTGAGTGTATCAATATCCATTTCTTTCAATCGTTTGTTTCTTCTTGTAGTCTCTCCATTATGGTTACCATATTTTGTAAAAACAAAATATATTACATTTTCTAAAATAATTATACTTTGTATATTATTTCTTTAATTCACAGAATTTAATTTATCAACCTCTTGTATTTCATATTACTTCTTTAGTTGAAGTTTTATCTTTTCAAAAGATGACAGATTTTTTTGAAAAATTTGAAAGTTGTCATATGAAGAAAGAAAACTAATGAAAATTATTGAAAGGATATTCAATTTCTTTTTGGAGTAAGAACAGTGAAATTTGCAAGTGAGTTTTCAACTGTGTCTAAATCGAAAAAGATTTTACGATTCAGGTTGAGAATACCATTTGGGGGGGGGGGGGGATAAGGAAGTAATTAATTGCCTGCAAACTTGCAAAATTCCTTTATTTTGTGCAGTTTTACACTAAAGATGACTGAATATATTAATTACAATAATTTCCACATACAGTGGAACCTAGCATAGACAGACAAAGTTTTGCACCTGCTGTCATAAACACCTTATTTGACGGACAATTCAGTTCACAGACAAATCTGCGGTGATAGTGATAAGGAGAGTACTTTGTTGATAAATACGGCAACCCTAAGGAGAAGTTTTTGGACAAGAACAGAGACTAGCTGTCAAGGGATAGTGTGCATATCTGGTCCCGAAATAAAGATAAATTTTTAAACTTGAGCAGGAAAAGTCTAATTTTGGTGAGTAAAATCATGTTGGATGCAATCTGAGCATGTCATATTTTTTTCCCACTATAATCAAGAGTAGGAATAAGCAACATTGTCACCAATATAAATGCATTTCCCAAAGGTAAAAGGGAACTCTAACTATATGCTGTTAGGCCTTAAGTACAATATTACTGTTAAGCTGAGGAAAAGAATTTCCTCTTTTCTGGCAACCTCTATATGATGACCCAGTCACAATCCGCAGTAAACGAGATGTATCTTCAGGCCGTGAGAACTGTAAACGGCTGTTCAGGGATTTATCTCAGTGTTGTCTCAGTTAGGAGACAACTGACATAGCCGACCCATCTCCAAAACCAGTTTTTCCCCATAGTACAGCAAGTTGAAAAATCTGAACTGCATGTCCAGCGGAGCTAGTCAACACATTGAACTAACTTCATTAGCTCAAATAAATCCTAGTGTGAATAGTCCTTAATGTGTGTTGGAAATTTGTACTGGTTATAGTTTGAACACACCTGTCGCAACCTTAAGCACAAACATGCATGCACCATGTGGAGTGATTTTAGAATGGATATTATAGGTGCTTACTTCCGGCAAACAATTCAATCCTCACCAACAAACACTTTTCACTGGTAATTCTTCAACTATTCATGTTTATGGTCAAAAACACTTTCTTTGGATTCAAATTAAGACAACAGTTTACATGGACTTTTCTTATAGCAAATGTTAGTACACCCATTCTTGGAGCAGATTTCCTCCATTTCTTTGAATTGGTGCCTTATCTTACAAAGAAATATCTCAAAGATTTAAAAACAAAGTTTCAAACAATAGGCTGCATGAACAATGCAGGCATTTATTCAATAAAAACTATTTTTAACAATACATCTTATTACAAAATTTTAAAAGAATTGCTTTCTATTACTAAATTACCAGATCCTAACCAACCTCTTAAAACACAACACTGTTCATTACATCATAACCAAAGGTTCACCTGTGGTTGCAAAAACCTTGTCGGTTACCTCCAGATCGCTGAATTTCAAACCATAATGCAGTTGGGGCATTTGAGACTTTCGAGAAGGAATCATGCATCCCTACTTCACATTGTTCCAAGAAAGGGAACTTTAGAATGGAGACTTATAGGAGATTATTGCACACTGAATGCCCAAACAATAAAAGATAAATACCCTATTCCATGGTTAGCCGATTTTACTACTGCATGTATGAAAACATTTAGTAATGTTGATCTGATCAAGGTGTAGCATCAAATATTAATTAATCTTGTCAACATTCACAAAACCACCATATTCAGGTTATTCGAAAGAACCTGTATGCAATTTGGCTTATGCAATGCATCTGCAACTTTTCATCATTTTATGGATGAAGTCACAGGAGATTTAGAAGGTGCTAATGCTTTCATCAGTGACTTGCCTACAGCCTATAAAGATTCCAAGGAACACTACAGGCATTTGAAAGCCTTATTTTCAAAACTTCAGGAATATGGACTTTGCATAAATGTTTCAAAATGCACCTCTAGTCAAACATCTATTTATTTCTTAGGTTTTTACCTTAATGAAAATGGAACTGAACTGACAAAGTGGATGAAGATATAAGAACAATAATGTAAAGATATTTTTCATTATCTTAAACACTGGCTAATTTAAAAGGTTAGTAATTTTTCACTTAAAGAAATTTTTTAAAAAATTACAAAAGTAAAGAACATTTTAAGTTTAAAATGAAATGAAATATTCTACACTGACGAGCTACAGCCTGTTACTTTTAAACAGGCACTTCAATGTCATAGTGACCCTCTGTTCATCACAACTTGTCATCATCACACACAGTGAATTATGGGATTTTAACAAATGAAAGGATTTGACATTTTTTCTGTAGCAGTCATTATCATGCTTAAAGAGGAATGGTTTGAGAAGAAGGGCTTAATACCTAAATTAGAGACATCAGAGCTCTATGGAAGACTGGCTGTTAAGAAACAGGAACAAAAATATATAAAATAGTAAAATAACTAATAATTAATGAATTGTAAAGAGATAAATAAAAATTTAATGAATTTTAAAATCAATGGCAAATAATTAAATAGTCAAATAAAATACTGGGCCTTGTCTTATTCGGGACTGACTGGAAAAACAGTTTTACTTAAAAACTGAAGTACTTCTGGATTCTACCTGAATTTATGTCTTGAGCAGCACAGTGCACCACTTCAAGGGATCACAAAAAAAAAAAATCAGGGAAAGTGCAAAATCACCTACTGCTTGGTGCATTTTTAAGAATTGCATAAACTCGGTATCCATGTGCACATCGACCTATTTTCACTAAAAAACAAATCCCAGAATTCCACAAACTTGGCACTGTGCACTCCCTTGATTTTGTCCATGTACACATCGATCTATTTTTCACTTAAAAAGTCAAAAGAAATTGACAAAAATCCAACTCTTCTTACTCTTGTAAAAAGCGTCAAAGGAGTGGGTGATTCTGCACTTTACCGAAATATTCTTCTTCCAGCACACCAATGAAAAGAATTAAAATATTAACAGTGTTGCTAATGAGAATAAAAAGAATGCTACAAACAGTAACAGAGTATGGAGGAACTTTTAACGGGGGTTACGGAGATATAGAAACAGAGAAACAACACTTTCTGATCATGATCTTCTGCCAATATATTTCAGCTGTCAAGTAGAAAGCGAAAATCTGAGAAAAAAGTGACAATTTATGTCCCACCATATTTGGTTTTGGTTACATTATTCCAAAAAAGACTGCAAGTGCTCTTTTCCACAAGGAGACACAAAAATTGGAACAAAAAATTTACCCACTATCATAAATTCACAATGCTTCTGAAGAATAATACTTTGGCATGTAAAGGGAGACTATTCTTTTCTTAAAAGAAAGTGTCAGTTACCATCAAAGGGTTTGTTTCTCACAAAAAAAAAAGGAAGCATGCATTCAGATTAGAATGCATTTTTAATTCTATTACTGGAATAAAACTTTCGAGATAAAAGGATTTTCTGCTGAAACTGTCGTTTAATTACCTAAAGTGCCACAGCCGTCTTATTTAGGTGTTGAATATCAACATACAAAGTTAACTTAATAATTTGGATATATTTATTTACAGAAGTTAAGTACAGTAATAAAAATAAAATATGTGTATAGAACAGCTTAATTAATTTTACCTTTTTAACACTTTCCTTGGAATACATTTGAAAACTATTTGCCAAATTCTAAAAATTAAACATTATAATCTAGAGTGATATAATAAATGCAAAAAACGATTCTTAACATTAGGGCTCCGGTAAGCTAGAGCAATTTAAGTTCTTTTGGAAGGATACAGCTTTTCCACCGTACAGGAAATAGTTTTAAACATTACTTCTGATGAATATTATTAACCAGACGAAACAGAAACAAATTCATTCTAAACAAGAGCAGAAAAACTGAAATATTACATAATAATTATTATAACGGATGGAAAATTACCATGCATCTCTTGCTTTTCTCGTCTCAGGACACGCACAACAAGGCTTTAATTTCTTCGGTTGTTCCTCTTCCCCTGGCATAGTTACGTAAAATCTATACTTTATTCGCGACACACAACCTATGCAATTTAGGGAAGTACCATGCTGTTTTCACTCCGTAAACAGACAGACAGACAACCTTTAGTCTTGTCTTGTTTTGCACTTGCAAGTCTTTGTGCACGATGGGAGAAAAATCAAGCTTAGGTGAAATAAAAAAGCATTATGACTATCATATGATTTATAAAAATGTACTCAAGAGTGATATATCTAATGTTCTTCTTAGTGAGTAAAGCTCTGTTCTAGAAATTTAATTTAGTGCATCTAACAAAGTGCTTTCTTTAATTTTTTAACCATCATTAGTATCATTAGTAACCAATCATTAGTATTTGGTCGTAGTATTCTCATTTCAGTATGGCAACGTATTCATCTCTCCGTAACTATGTGGTTAAGATGACAAGTATTGCTGTCATTGTTTATGTAGTATGAATTTGTCTGTTTAACGTTTTAGATGACGTTAACTTTGCCGGATTTTTTAGTAGCTGTTGTGCTGTTTTCCTGTGTACCATTACAGTACATTTTAGTACAAAACTGGGGAAACACGGAATCAAGCAGAGCATATGCTATAAATAGGTTGGTAAGCTGTTTATATTTATTGAGATATTCTGAAAGTCATTAAATTATATATTTCTGTTGTAATGTTGGATATATTTGATAACATATTTATACGAGTTGAACTTAAAATAGAGCTTAATTTGACTATATAATTAAAAAATTGAGTCATTGAAATTAAAAGATTTATTTTTAAAATAATATTTTATATTGAAAATTTAAATTGCGGTTTTGTTTCAGGTTTTGCTGTGTTGCCATACGTTTATGTTTCCATGTATGTGATAATATATATATAAATAATTTTTAACAGTATAGACAGATGGCGTATTATAATCAAATATCATTTTACGATATTAAAATATTTGGCACTTTCTAATTAACCGTATTCCTTCTTCCCAAAAAAGTCGCAGTTTTACCGTCTTCCACAGCATCTTAAGAATGAAAGAAGTAAATACAGCATTTGTTGGTTTGTCTGAACCAACAAAGACACAAAATATTTAAAATAATCCCAGAAAATTAATAAATATTTTAATCTGAATATCTTTAATCTACACAGGTCATATTAAGTTGTGCAAAATTATAGCATCAAAATCATAAGCAAATTTTAAAAAGCTTAAAAAATGTTTTTAATTTTTGAGCAGGTTAAGTGAAAGAAAGCAATCCAACACATGAAAAATATAATCTATACTTTTAAAATCTATGCATGTCTGTCTGTTTGTTTGTGGCATTATCTCCTCTGGAATGGCGGGGAGTTCAGTTTACAGAGATATACTCCCAGATTCCAAAAATTAATGGGAAGCAATTTTGACCATCTCATTTTTGTATGACTTTAATCAGCCAAGGTATTAATTAAAAACTCTGAAAACATTAATTTTCACACTCATTTTAATGAGCGGCAACAGTCTTGCGTACAGGAGATAAAAACCTGCTTTTTTTTTAAAAGTGTTTTCATTGCTAATTTTCACATCATAAAGTTTGTTAATAATAAATTTGTAAGTTTTACAAAATATGAAATAAAAATAGCATTGTTAAACATTAAATATGTTATTATATAAGGTCATAGTCATGATTGCATGGGACATCATTGGATATCAAAAATTTTTCATTAATGTCAGCATTTTAAATAAATAGCTGCTGTTGGCAACTTTTTTGTTTCAGGTTAGTATAATTGACAAGATATATTAATGCCACATTAATTCTTTTATTGATATTGAGAAAATGTTGTTATTTTACATTAAATTTAAATTATGAGATCATACATATTAATTTGAAGTGTCAAGTCTTTGTTTCGTGGTTTGGCAATAAAAAAATTATTTACGAATTAGTTGTCATGTGGAAAGAATGAACTGATTTCATTCATACTAAAATATTTTTATATGTTTTTTATTCACGTTTGATTATTTTCAGTATATTTTAATAATTTTATTTACAAGTATTTAATTTCTTTTATTACATATTTTCTTTTTTAAGTACAGTTCTGTTTGCTTTGAAATTTATTAAAACACCAAAATGCGACAAGCATTATGGGAGATGCATTAAGAAGCCAAAGAGCTAAAGCACAAAGGTTTCGGTGAGCTACAGAAAATGAAACAGAAATCACTAGGAGACTGAGCAGGAAAGTGTAATGACAACAACCTTTCAGTGCTCAAGAAACTGAAGAGCAAACTACTAGGAGACTCAAAATGCAAGCATAATGTCAAGAAAACTTATGTACTTAGTTAACTGAAGTAGAAACTGCTAGGAAACTCAGCAGGCAAGCACATCAACAAACATTCTGAAGCACTTGGAAAAGAAACCAATAGGAGGATCAGCAGATAAGCAGAAATTAAAGAAATGTTGCATGCTCAAGAAACTAAAGCAGAAATAAGTAGGGGGCTCATCAGACAAGTGGAAAATCAATATGCATAATGGAGAGACAAAAGAAGTTCCAAGTAGACAAAGGAAACAAAACTCAGCATCATTGTCAAATTTGAGTGGAAGATTTAAAACAAGATGCCACTAAATGATGACCACAAGATGCTTCACTTAACAGACATGTTCGATCTGAAGAAACAATGGCTGTATGAGAAGACAGGCTTTGCATGAGTACAGCACAACATTCATCTAGCACTCTTCACATTGTAGGAAGATGTGAACTTGAAGTTTATGTTCAGCAACACAGTGTTGGCTCAGTGAAAGCTTGCTGTAATCTCTGCAGTGAACTCTTCTTTCCAAGAGAAAGGAACAGGGAAGATACGTGCACTGCTATCACAATGGGAAAATTGTAGAAGCTGAAATAAGATATCCAGAAGAATGAGGTAATTTAATGAATGTGAACCACCAATTTTCTCAAGATTTTTTTTTGCTAACTTACGTACTTATAACTGTCTTCTTAATTTTGCTTCCTTGGGTGCTGATGTAGAAATGCCTATTCAGGTCCCCTTTATCTTAGAATTCATGTTACGGTACATCATCGAGCAAACCACCTTCATCCACCTCCTCCTGATCAAGAACAGTATACCCAAGAGCAAGGTGCTGAAACTGCTGCTGCTATCCATATGTACATCGAGGATGAAAGTCGTGTTACTGGTGAACACAGAGGACATTACAATGCTGCATAAGAAAATGAGGTTGCAGTTGTTTTTAAGAGTGCAGATGGTGTTCTTCCATCAAATTATATTGTAATACATACAAGAGGTGTTGGTCTCATTACTATCCAATACTTTCAATCCTAAGTTGGAACCGTTGACGTACGTAATTTTTTTTCCTCATGATGATCAAGGATTCAAAGTTAAACAGCAATTATAGTCACAGATTCTCTGTACAGCAACATTGATACAACTTTATTTTGTATGGCCAAACATTGTTAATCAAATCAAAATAAAATTGAAACACTTCACATTGAAGTATTTTTATACATTTTCTTTTCAAATGTACAGTGAACTTATAAATTTTGCTTTGGCTGCATCCCACTCATCTGGCAGGCTTGTCCGCTAGTAATGTATGAAAATTTGAAAACTTCAAACCATACAGGCCGGAGTAAAACATTTTTTGTAAAATTATACCATCAAAATCATAAACAAGGAAAAAAGTTTTAAAATCAAATAAAAATTATATTCCATTTAAGCGGATCAAGTCCAAAAAACAAAAAATGTTAAACAGAAGCAGTTAAACATATGAAAAAATAGCAAATCGAAATTGGATCCAAAAAACATAAAAGGAAGAGTTAGTTCTTAAAATCTGTAATGTTAGGCAACAAGTTTTGAAAAGAAAAAAAATATTAATATTACATGCCCAGTAGCCATTATTAAGGCTAGCATGTGCTAAGAAATGAAATAAGATTAATTAAAAATTTATATGCTTAACTGATTAGTAAAAATAATAATATAAAAAAAAACTTCTAATGTTAAATAAGGTGTAGTAAAAACAAATAGTTTGTAAAAGGAAAAAAACATTGAATTACCTGGATTATAAAACCGTTATTTTAAGTATTAAATTTTAATTTGCATCTTTGTTGCTTCAGAAATAAGCTGATGTATTTACTTTTTTTGTTGTACCAATCCCCTGGTGATGATGCAGCGAAAGATTTAAATTTCTTTTCTTATTTCATTTCTGGTTCTGCCATTTGTTTGCACCTATCATGTAGTTTGCCACTGTGTATTTGAGGTTTTTTTTTTTTTTTTTCCATTTAGTTTATTCTGATTTGAATATGGGATGGGTTTTAAACACATTTTTAATTTATTTTTCGTTATATAGATATACATTGGTGTGCAAAATTAAGAGAATTTGCAAATTATGTCTTATTTTTATGAAAAATATTGAATCAAAAGTAGTAATTATTATTACTACTTTTGCCACCAAGGAATTATGCAAATATTCAGATTCTAATGTACAAGTGTACATATGGATGTCTGCAGAGCTGTGATTGTGGAGAGGGTATGAGCACACAAGGGGTTTTTGGTGATTTGTGTGCTTGTACTTCTTCACGACACTTGCCCTCTTTCTCACAAGATTGTAGATGGCAGAATGAGATGGAAAATTATCGGTACATTTTAGGCAGCCCAGTCAAAAGTACAGTGGACATAGAGGTCAATGTAATGCTCAGTCTCATCTGCAGTTTATAGAAACAGCATCAGGAACTGGATCCATATCAAGAAGACCTGGAGAAGGCTGACCAAGATTTACAATGACAAAAGAGTATCATTATTTGGCACTTTCAGTGCAGTGACACAGGGCTGCTGCAGCTTCACAGCTGTCGCATGAATTGTATGCTGCCACTGGAATCCAAGTTTTGTGGTCTGCAGTTATGTGAAGGCTTCATGAGATACAACTTGGTTGTTATAGTAAGTTAGATGCAGTTAGACTGGCTGATTGCATCCCACTTACTATAACACCCAAGAGAGTGTGTTTAGCATGATGCAGACAACATGCACTTTGGATGAGGCTTTATTAGAGCACTGTGCTGTTTATAGATGAGTCAAAATTTAGCTTGGACAATGATTCTTTTCACACCTGTATCTACAGGGAGAGCCTGGAACACAATACCATCCTTCCTTCATCAGGGAAAAGGATTGTTTCAGTGATGAATGTGTATTGTTATTTGGACAGGCATTATATTGGATGGCACACGCTCCTGAATATGTTTGAGAAAGACTTCCTGGCTGCTGCAAGGTATAGAAAGGAGATCAAGGAACACTGTGTTCAACTATTCAGAGGCTGCAGTTGGCCCTGGGTTCCTGTTTATGGGCGAAAATCCTCATCTACATAGCGCTGAGCTGGTTGATGATTATCTGGAAAGTGACGATTCACCACATGGATTGGCCAGTCAGATCTTCTGACCTTAACCCTATACAGCATACCTGGGATTCTCTTGGGAGAACAATTTTGTCTTGCCGTCCCCTTCCGAGAACCATCCAGGAGTTGAAAATTGCCTTGCTTCAGGAGTGGGATTTACTGCCACAGAGATTCCTCGACTGCCTCCTGTCTAGTATGCCGTTACACTGCACAACCTGTCTGGCTGTGAGAGGGAACCATAGCCCATATTAGACTCATTTTCAATATCACGATGTGGATTTT
>KK113748.1:342641-380647 GCA_000611955.2 Stegodyphus mimosarum
TAAATGGAACATCTCTTTCTCCATTATGAATTTATATTCATGCCAAATTTCATCAGAATCTAGCCATTAGTTGTTCAGAAATTTGACATAATTTGCAAATTCTCTAAATTTTGCACACGAATATATATGAAACACTAAATTCATTCTTTGACAGAAATAAAATGTGTTCTATTATTTTAATTAATCATTTAGTTATTTATTATTAATTTACTGTATATAAACTGAAAATTATTATCTTGTACACAGCATACATATATATCCATGTGGGCTTTTATCCATGTATGCTTTCACTTGTGTGGGTATTTGTTGCATGTGCAATTATCACAGTCGGGTTTTTTTAGGAGAGGAGCTTTTGTCCTGTGTACTTTTGTCTAGCGAGCTTTTCCCCGGTCACCACTTCTTTGTTAAAATGCTTCTATGTAGTTTGTATTAGACACCCTGGGTGATATTATGGAAGTCAAATGTTAATCCGATATAGGCTTGAATTCTATGTAAGTCTGAATTGTACATTTGTACCTCTATTTTTATCTTCTGGGTGCAGTATTGGGCTTCTTTCTATAGTGCAGCCTGGACAGTGTCCTTGGGGGTAAAATGGCTAAACAATTACCATTCCCAATGAATGCTTTGAAACGATTGTCCAGCCCTTGGGAAAAGAAAAGCTTTGCAAAGCACTTCTCACTTTATTAAACCATATTAATGTGTTCGATATACTGTAGTTTCAGTTTTCTAATAATTGTATGATTTGTTATCTTCTTTCAGGTTTATCAATCGTCTCGTTGAATTTCGGGATAGATATTTAGTCTTTAATAGCTGGAAGAGATGGCTCTTTCAGTTGCTCAAAATTGGGTATTTTTTCCCCCTGACAGATGACCCTGATGATGTGGGAGAATCTCCAGCTATTGAAGTTATGAAATACAAACAAAAAAATGGATTTTTTGCCTGTAAGTTACTTTTTCTTACATCTGTTGTTCTTGTAGAAAACATATTTCATCAAATTAAAATCATGTATAGTACAAAGTGTTAGATCCAAACTCATCAGAACTTTGGTGATTCCGAATTTTTCTGGATATTAGACAATCAGTTTGAATCTAGTATACATAGAAGTTATAAAATTAGTGAAATAGTGCTTTATGAAATAAAGAAGCATTTATGACTTTAAAGAAATCAAAATTCACAACAACAACAACAGACAAACAAAAAAAGTAAATGTTTGTTTGCTTTGTAAAACATTTCTTTCAATGTAAGTTGATTTTTCTTCATTGCTACTACCTTCTCTTTAATTCTATAGATAGACATAATTTCTTGTTCAGTTGCAAAGTTCCATTTGTCAAATCCTGTAATTGCTATGTTGAAAATTCCATCTTAAATTGTCGGTGGAAATTCTTTTGTTTCCAACAATCTCTCTCTAATTTATTTCACTATTGATAGTGATGTTATCTGGATTTAGGATTTCATACTACAGATTTTGCCATCTGTTATTTGACTGATGATTAAGGCATTGTTATTGCAATGAAAAACTTCTGTTATACAATCTTTATTTATTACCACTTCTCAACATTTCTCCATAAATTCCATTAAGTGGAAAATTTCACTTTTCGTTTGTAATATCTAAACCACTTCAAATTTGTCGCTATCATCATAAAGGTTATCTAGCGTCCGCTATACACTGTTGATGATATATCATGAGTGTTAGAATTAGCTGTGTGAAGATCACGATAGTAAATGTTAAAATAAAGTGTGACTGTGATAATAAGCTAAGAGCACTAAAATGTGATGAATTACTTTACACTTATAAGGTTAGTTAACATTGGATTATTACTGCAATACCCCATAAAATGCATGGAAGATGAGATATGTGATCTAGCATAGGAACATTAATTAAATAACTTACCCCAAATTAGAAAAGCCAGATGCAGAGTAATGACAACCTATATCACATGTGACATCAATTTTATTTCTTATTTACAAGCATGTTTATTTTCTTGAATAAAAATCAGTGCAACACAAATAAGTATTAGCCAGATTAATAAGCCATACTCACTGATGAATACACATTGTCTTAACCAGATATATAAAAAAAAACTTTACACATGACCTGAGTTATATAGCCTCACTACTGTAGACAGAAAATAATCCGTGAGCATCTATTCGGAAAAAAGCTCCTGAGAACGCAAATTCATGAAACATTTTTGAAGAGTACCAGTTCTGCTGGAGACTATATTCATTTACTTGAAATAATAGTAAAACTCATGAATGCAAACATTCATCCGATGAACCACGTGGTCGAAGAAATCGAACTTGAGTGAAACTATCATTCAGGTTTATCTCTCTTATGGTAGAAAAAAAATTATAGCAGTTATCTTCGATATTCAGAATCTTACAGTTGTACAGCTCGTCTATGTACATGTCAATATCTTCACGAAATTCCACATGGCGTAAAAAAATGGTAGCAGGAGAGAACAAATATCACAGCATCAGCATGGTGGTAGGAGAAGGAACAAGGCGAAAATGCCCATCCTTCACCTTTGAACTCCAAGCGCAGAAAGGGACAAAAAACGGTTTGGAAAATCCCTTTAAAGGTTGCCTTGATACGATGATGATTAAAAACGATGTGGAAATGCAGAGTGGAGCCTTGCCTGCACAATGAGATTAGCGAAAAAAGAATTTATGTTCTGCTAATTTTTTCTTGTTTCTATCTCACGCTGATAAAGCGTGAATTACATTAGTTATTCATTATATTTATGCCAATTTTCTGTACATGCTTAAAGCTTATCTGAATCCTGAATACATAAATACCCATATATACTTAAAGTTCATTAATAGCTATTGCTAGACATTTTGTGGCTTAGTACAACCTCTATCCTAAATTCTACAAATTTTGATGCACTAAATTTTGCATCCCAATGCCTTTCCTATCTATGCTATTTCCCCTCCCCCCCAAAAAACCATATAATATCAATATTCATTATTTCTTCAATATTTTACTTTTTTTTAGTTATTTCAGCAAATTTCATAAATGCATTTAACACTTCACCAACCTCATGTCAAGTGATTTTTGTTGAATCATCTTCTTCACTAGTTTCCATTTCTTTTGTTACATGCAAATTCAACACATTTTTAGTAGTAATAATGCCAGTTGAGTCATCCACAATTGATTCCTGAAAGCATGATTATTGGATTATTCAGAGAAAGACATTCAGTTATTGGTCATTAGGTTATCAATATTTTAGCCACCTTTGGTAGAATTTTGTTTAATGGTATTTGGCCACGGTTTTGTGATGTGGTGCTATTGACATGTTTCCAAGTAATCACAGCCGTGATATTTGCAGCTTTTTATTAAATTGACTTGGAAGTTTTTGTACACTGTAATCACTTTGTAATAAGTTTTTCTTAAACTCTTTTTTATATTTACATTTAAAATTTTAACTATTTCTTTGATTCATAAGTTGGGTTAATATTATCCAGCTTCTGGTGAATTGGTAAAGTCACACGTTTTTGTTTTATTCTCTCATCATAAACAAAAGCTTAACTGAAAATGATAAAAAGATGAAAAGCAACTGTAAGGCTTTTTCAAATATTGCCTTATGAAATGCTAGTAGCACCATTTTCATGACAGGACTGTTGGAGAAAACGGTGCCTTACCAGATGTACTAGACTATTGGACTTTTATTAGATATAGAAAATCTTAAGCAGTAGTTTGAGTAATGTTATTTAAAATCACTAGTGTAGTATTTTTAATATATCATGCAAAATTTACAAGGAGATAAACTGAACTGAACTAATTTGCCTTATGAAATACTGTGTTTTGATGCAAGAAATTATTTACTTTTCTACTAAATTTTTCCTCTGGTAAAAACTGTATTTGTATATGTGTGTATTTATGTACACTAATCAATGTAATAATCTGTTTAGTTTCACCAGAGCCAAGAACTTACAGGTCTCCAGAAGTCAAATTCCGTGTTGGGCAAGTAGTAATACATAAAAATTGGAAATACAGAGGTGTAGTAATTGGATGGGATGAAAAAGCAAAGGTATCCAATACTTCCTTTGTGAGAATTTGTAAACTTTAAGAAAGCATATCTTTTAATTTATATATTATATTTTTTATAATTTCCAATTTTTTTGCTATTCATTAGAATATTTTTATATATTTTTTAAATATTTAATATTTGTATGTTTTCATGTGATTAATTATTTGTGTTATCTGTTTATTTTTAGGCACCTGAAGAATGGTTGGATAACATGCATGGGCCTGAGAACAAAGTAAGTTATTTTATGTAAAATGATTATGCTCCTGATTGTAACAAGATTCATTTAATGAGAAATTTAAATCTCTTTATGTGCAGAGATGGCGAAACATGCCAAATTATTCGATCTTAGTGGACATCAGAGATAGAATTATTCCACAAATGACATATGTACCTCAAGAAAATATAGAAGTTGTAAAGAATGTTAGGGTAAGTGTATGCAGGAATGAATATTTTTATATTTATATGCATATTCAGTGCTTAATGTACTGTAATTTGTTCAAAATGCATTGCTTTGCTAGAAACAAGAAACATTTTAGTGATAATTATTAATAGACCTTAATTGAAGAAGTGAGTTTTAGCATATATATTGTAAGAATACTGTGAATTCTTTATAATACAAAATAGTGTGGAAAACAAAGATAAGAGAAAGTAGAGACAACAAGATGCTCGTTAAAGCCCTTTCAAACAGTCATAGAAGATACTCCTTCTGATGAGAATGTCAGATATAAGTTTGTCAGTAGGATATGTGATCTCAGATACTAATGCAAGTTTGGCATTTGATATCCATGCTGTCCACTAAATTGTTAAGGAGAATTGGAAGATCTTGTCCTTTTTGTTTCAAAGGGCAAATTAAATTAATTTAACTTTCCAAAAATATCAGCTAAATATGCCAACCATAATTTACTAAATAAACATTCTTGCAATTCAAACTGCCTCTGCATAACCCACCTTACTTTGGAATTTACCAAAAGTGTTTCATGTTAACGCCCATCTTGCAGCATAAAATCGTAAATATTGTTGAATTTAAATCTTGGCTTTGAATAAAATTAACAATTTTCATAGCTTGATTCAAAAGAATTTTCAGGTTTTCGGGGATTGTTTTGGCTACTAAAACTTCACAATGAATGGAGCAGTGAGTAAATTTAGTTTCAGGTGTGACTTTGTTTATTTGAGAAATAACACTGGAATGTTTTCCTGTTAAAGCCCGAGCTCCATCACTGCATATGCAATGCACTTATCCCAAGGAATATCATTCTGACTTAAAATTGCAAATTGCTTTGAAAATCTCATTCGCAGTTGCTCTATCTTGAAGAGATTCACAAAATAAATACTCTTTGGCAATTTGTTTATCTGCTTCAAATCATACGTAAACTAAATTGAGCAAAGTTCAATATATCAGTACTTTCATTCAATTGCAATGTGAAATACTTGCTGTATTTTATTTTTTGAATAAGTCTCTTTTGTGGAATTTGCCATTTCACAAATTCGTCTACTTACTGTAATGGAATAGCATTTCATACAGGAATATGATTAAGTTCATTAGCCACTTTGTTGTTGAATAATGATAAAATGATATCTTTAGCTGCTAGTAATATAAGATTTTCTCCAATAGTGTAAGCTTTCCCAGTCTTGACAATTGTTAAGCTTAGCAGGTAATTAGCTTCCAAAGCGTTTTCATTTGAAGTAACAAAACCTTTCATTACTTGTTTACTATTTTTGAACTCCATTTTTTTTTTAATCTTAAAATATTCTTCAGATTTATCCTTTAAATTAGCATGCTTAGATTCAAGATGTCTTTTTCAAACGATGGTTTCATACTTTGATTGGATAATAGTTCACCGCAAACAACATATTGAGGTTGAGAGTCCATTTCATCATTATTCCAAGTAAACCCAAATGGTAAATAACTTCTATTATATTTTCTGTAAATAATTTTTCTTTTCTTTTCAATATTCTTAGTGCTAGTAGATTGTCCTGGATTCATTACCTGTGAAATCATCACTTTTCGGCTTAGTCAATCCTAGCCATTTTTCTATTCAGAAAATCTAGGTATGTTTTATTATTTTTTCAGATTTAAATATGCAATATATTAAGAGTTCTTCAAAAACAAATGATGATATTCTCAAATCACATAGAAAATTAAGAAATACAAAGCAACAAGAAGACAAAATACCTCTGTTAGAGACAGCAAATCAACATAAAAAAAACGATACTAATTGAAAATAGACCAGTATGAGCCCAGAAATAGTGGCAACATAAAGTGTAGACACGCTAATAAATCGATCAACTCTAAAAGAATTAATGAGATACTCTTATCTTTTTATAAGAACTTATTTTTATTCCCTTTTGAATACAACATCCATTTCTATTACTTCTTTTAATAACATCATTTGTGACAAATTTTGTTATGTCTGTGGCTAAAAGAATGTTTGGGAAAATAAAAATGGGTTATTTTGCTAAAATCTGTGAGCAGCTATTGAACTTGAAAAAAACTCAGATCGCATAGATTTACAAGTGTTGGAGAAAAAAATTATGCAGGATTTGGGAATATTTAATTTTTGAATTTAATAATTAAAAATACTCGTTCCTTTTGTGTACCACCTATTTTTCTCTTGCATACCACCAGCTGAAAATCGCTGATATAGAGCATACAAAACTGGTCGGTGGTCAGCTACCAGTTATGAGATGAGGATCAGGGCCAGCTTTATGAAGCCCCAGGCTATTTGAGAATGTGGCCTTTTATAAAAGCTATGGGAAAATTCCTTTTATATGGCATATGGTACAGTTTTGGGGGTTGCCCCAAAAAGTGGCTTCTGTAACCCTCTCAGCATTATGGACATAAAATTCCATACAGAAGGGTGGCTTTCTTATTCATTACACATGAAAATTTCTATCAGGTTTCAATATATTCGATTTTGGGTTTAAGTGTATATTAGAAGAAAAAGAATCAAGGTATAAAGTGAGAGAGTCATTTTTCAATTATAATCAAGAAAATACCATTTTTTCATAACATTTCTGAGAAATTTCAGGGCTAAACCCATAACACTTGGAGGGTTAAGCTTTAGCTTGTGTAGGTTGTACGTAAATCCGGCACTGGTCATGTTCAAGTAGTTCAGTTCAAGAAGTTACTGACATGCTTTCTTGAACAAAAGCCAGAAAGGTAATAGATTCTCTTTTCTCCTTGATATCCATGATCACTAGTGATGGTGATTCAGGAATTGTCTAACAATATCAATCTAGATCACTGCTGCTGATCCCAATGAATATATTAATTACCATAATTTTTCCAGTTGATATTTTAGTGGAGTGCATGTAACAGGCTTCAGTGTCTACAAGCCAATGCGATTTAATTAACAAGAAACAATGTGGGCAAATACACAGGTGCCAATAATGTTTGCAAAGCCTGTAGCTATCTGGTCTGAAGCAAGATTTCTATTTCTTTTCATTACTAGTAATGCATGTACATCATCCTGAAGTATTCCTTTTATGGGCTGCAGTATGCAGAGCAGCTTTACTTTCAGGAGCCATTTTATCCATCAGATAATATTTTTCAGCATGCTTAATGCTGTGACAATTTGAATGACATTTTGCTTTGCATGAAGCCATCCAATTGTTCACTGACAATAATAACTATTCATATTATGACTTGTTAACATTTTGCACTCAATTTTTGTTGTAAATGAAAAAAAAAATTACAACACTATCTTCTGAAACTTATGTCACTGCCTCCTCATTCTTCAGTGTTTGAGATCTGGAATAAGCAAACAAGTCATGTGAGCTACCTTTTATGCAGATAAGCAGTCTTGCCTATAATGCTTTATACATCTACTTTTCTGTGGTTTTGTGACAGTTTAGATATTACTTTGTATTAGCTCCTCGGCAATTGCCAAGTACTGTAAATATTAATTTGCATTGTTTTGATAATTTAGGTAATGCTAAGTGTAAATAATCCTTTTCCTAATAATTAAAATTTTGTCTTTGATTAGATCATACATCCATTACTAGATGATCATTTTGAGAATTATGATGGTGCACAATACATTCCAAGACCTTGGTTAAGAACTCTGTACCCTCAAGATTAACTGTTCTTTATATTCAGATTTTATTTTTATTGTTCATAATTTATTAAAGATATGCCAGTTTGTAATCTTTTGTATATAAAAATGATTAAAATGCAATTGTTCAAAATAACAACATTGTTATTTAAATTATAGCTCATCAAAATATAATGTTAAAGACGGTAAACATTATTTAAAGAATTGATACAATATTTTGTAATATGTAGATTTTGAGAATAGATGTTAATTGAATAAAAACTAAATTTTCTGAATACTAACTTGTCAATAATAGTACCCTTAGTAATAGATTTTCAAATCAAACAATTGGTATGCAGTAATGCATGAAATGAAATATATGGATGCATTATTATGTTTCTCATGTGAAGTTATGTTGTAAAAAACTAAAAACAAATATGAAATTTTATGTAAACCTGTGGTGTTAAATATTTTATTGTGCCATAAAGTGGAGAAAAAATTTAATATTTATGTATAAGTTTAATAATGCTTTCAAAAAATTAAACAAAGTATAAGAGAATTTGTATTACAACTTATTTGTAAATTAAAAGGGTTGTTAGATATTAATATAAAAGTTATGTTGAGAAAGAAACATGTATTAAGTTTACTGCAGGCATACAATAGAATACAGTGATAATTCACGAATACCTGCAATCTGTACTCATTTTTAGATGTAAACATGTATAGCATATATAGCATATATATGAACACTTATGATAAAAATTAAATTACATGAAAGGCAATTATTTTTCAAATTTCTCATTTATATTAAAATATTTTAAAGGAAATTGCTAAAAAATACATAACTAAAGATGTATTGTTCAGAAGTTCTCTATACACTCACCACGAAATTGTTGAATTTATTTATTGAATGAAAGGACCTTTTCCAAGATGTATAGTAAATCAGTGAGTTTCCTTAGAGATGCTTGGGGTTCCATAACCACAATTGGTCATCTTCCCTGAAATTTCTATATGTTGCTTTGACATTGTATCTAGTTTTCATTCTGACAACTGGTGTGCTAGTCTTCCTTTTTTGTTAACTGATAAATGTTTTCTAAAAATATTTGAAATCTTAAGGTACTGCTGAGATAAATATAGTGCATTCAGTGATGCATAACTTATCTCAGTTGAAGGAGTTTGCATGTGAAGTTGAAAAAGTAAATCTCACAGTAAATGAATACTATAGCCCAAGATCATCTAAATCAAGAGATGGAATTCTTATGCACTAGCTAGAAAAAATAGTCATTAGTCCCAGATTTCCTGGCTTAACACTACAAATAATAAGAGATGATTCAGGATTGTACAACTAAGCCTTTCTATATCTCCTGTTCTACTGGGCCGATTGACAAAATTCAAACTGCGTTTTCCATGTCTCGAAAGTGTGACTTGGGATATGTATTAGATTTATATATAGCATTGTTTTAATATAGGTATTTTGACACAAAATTGGACTTTCTGAAATGACATGCCAATTTTTTTCCATATTTCGATTCTACGACTCAAATCATGCCAAACTGCCAAGTTTTGTAAAAATCACATGAGTAGTTTTTAAAAAATTAGCTCTCAAAATTTTAGTTCCTCAATGTTAATTCAATTTGGTATGTATTTATTATCTTTTTTTTTAATTACACTTGATTCCTTTTTTCACAGTTCAAAATTTAGGTTCACTCCAAACAAAATTCACCCATTTTTTATTATTTATTTTTAAAATTTGTATTTTTAAATAATTTTTGTAAATTTTTTAAACAAATTTTGAATTATAACCTATAAAATTTTTACAATCAACTTGAAGTAGATGTATTTCTAAGTATACTTATAAAAAATTAGAGCTTTTTATTCAAAATTTTCGAAGATATACGTGAATTTATATATTGGCGCACTTTGAAATTTGGCATATTTGTTGAAAGTGATAACAGCATCTAATGTGGTTTATGCACTTTGCTGAAATCATTTGAAAGAAGAACGATGTGACTTTTTTTTCGTTCATGGCACAATGTAAAAACGTAGGAATGATTTGACTTTTTTCCTGCTCCATTAGAATGGAAAGGATAGGACAATAGGTTGCGACATATTAAGAAGTTTGGCAAGTGAATTATTCTTGGTGCAAACTGAAAAAAATTCGGCAAATTAAATTTTTGAATTTCTCCATAAATTTCACACCAAATTTTACAAAATTTAATATTTAGGCATAATTTGAGTTGTAGAATCGAAATATAGAAAAAAACTGGTATGTTATTTCAGAAAAAGACCCATTTTGTGTCAAAATACCTATGTTAGAATAATGCTATATATAAATCTAATATATATCTTAAGTCGTGCTTTTGAGATATGAAAAATGCAGTTTGAATTTCGTCAATCGGCCCAGTAGAACGGGAGATCTAGAACTGTCCCATTTTTTATTTTGCACAGTGTACATTTTAATACTTTATATACTCTTAGCATATATTTGGCATATCATGACCATGTAGGTTATATGCTATAAAAACTAAAATAATATATAAAATATCACCACCACTTCTTAGAACTGGATTTAGAGTTTGGGATCTCTAATGTTGTCTTCGATAGACTGTTCTGTCCAGTATGATATTTATTCATTTTAGACTGTTATGTATTAATGAAACTAACTGAATTCAAGTTAAGAAGGAGATATTTAATCCCCAGATGAAATATATAAGAAAAAATTAACATTTCAAAAAAAGGTACACATTGTTTATTGTTTGAAAACTGCTTAACTCATAAATTTTGGAGTGATTTTTTAGTGAAATCGTAGAAAACAATATAAATATAAAAAGCTCTCATGTGAGAGATTAAGCTTGTAACTAACAACAGATATATCAAAAGGCCACATAAAAGTGATTTTATAAAAGCAAGTGTGTCATAATCCATAGATGTTTTTAGCTGAAAATATTAATTTTCTTTTGAGGAAAAGTAAAATCATGCAATTTTAAACAGCGATTTTAAAAACTGCTCTTGGAAGCAGAGTTCATAGTGATTTCATTTTCAGAAAGTTTAACAAAGTCATATGAACTCTGACTTCTCCCTGATGAGTTGTTGATCAAACAATTTCATATCTCAGAATCGTAATGAATAAAAGACATTTAATGTCGGAAAGCAAAACTAGTTGTTTATAATTTTTTTTTAAATGGAAATAGATATTTTATTAGAGAATCAAATGACATAGAATAAAATTTCGAATTATGTGTTCCACTTTTAATGTATTTCATAACTTCTCTAAAATTTTAGTGCATTGCAAAAAAAAGAAAAAAAAAAAAAACTCAGGATTCTGAAAAAACATTTAAAAACAAAAATATGTGGAAAAATAACGACTCAATTTTCTTAGAGTCAAACCAAAAATAAACAAATAAAAAGTCCAAGTAATAGATTGCTAACAGAGCTTGTTCATCTATTGATGAACCTTATTAACACCAGGCAAATTTTAACACATAATATAGTCAATATAAAACAGTATATATTTACAAGCTATATTTAATAAAAAAAGTATAAAAATACTTTACATATAAGCATAGATTAATAGTTATAAAACAAAAATATATACATTTGGCATATATAAGTAACTAGCTGATGCATTCACAGATCTCTTTTTATACAAGTATTTATCAGTTTTTCTGTACTTTTTTACTGTCAATCAAAATTTCTGGGATATTCTCTCAAAACAGACATTTATACTTGCATATCACAATTACAGCTCTGACAAATACAGAAGGATGTATCGGTTTTCAGTAGGATGGGACAAAATGGCAGAGCTCTGATTGTCAACACAATAAGATCAAAAGATATCAATTTAGCAACCTCTAGAAATTTTTTTATACAAGCTGAATAACAACAACTGGATGTTAAAAATACCTAAGTGAAATAATTGTTCTATCTAGAATTAGTAATCCATGCAGAAGGTGGCTGTGTTGAATGTTCAAGTAAATGATGGAACAAAATCTCCACTCAGCTTAGAACACCTCAGCATTATCTTGAAGTATCTGAAAGCAATGCAGCAGTATGAACAAGTTAAGAGCTTGGGGGGAGGGAATAAGGTTTACAAAATTATACAAAACCGACATTTGCATGATGTCAGCTTTACATAAGCTCAGAATCAACAAGTATTATTTGAATACAGTAAACCTTAATTAGAGCCATGCTTTATTATCTTGTGCACTCTGATAGGCTAATCTCAATTTGAAAACTACATATGAATGGCACATACCAAGCTTGGATTGGATGACTTAATTTAGGCAAACACACATGGGCTAATTGCTGGCACTTTCGTCTCAATTTTGACTTTAGCCACTGGAAGGGAGAAATCCGAGAGTCTCATTTTCTTCTTCCCCTACCACCAGCTTTTGAGAGATACCTTAATATATCATGTGTTTGAAGTTTGATACAAATAGCATCATGTTCCTCTTCTTTTTTTTTTTTTTTTTACTTTGGGAAGAAATCATCAATGTCAATCATCAATCAAATTCTGGCAAAAAGAAAGTTCAAAGAAATAGTAAGATGATATTGCCTTTGCTGAGTGATAAAACAGCTGAACAAGCAGTAGTTTGAATTCCACTCGTTCAAATTCCAGTAAATAGGTTGGCTGTGTGTGTGGGGGTTTGCTTATACAATGCTAATATAAGCACTTTTCCCTTAAAAATTCTTAACCAAGGCCCTCTTTAGGCAGATAGCTCTCCTTTGCTTTGCCCTACTTTGCATAATCCAATGATACTGCTTTTTAAATCAAGGCCTGTAGGAATTATCTTTAAGATGGACATTATAGAAATTAGCTGAACCTGCCCAGAACTCTGTTAACTTCTATGGCAGAAATGTCTAATATTGGTAACCGAACTGATAAATATATTTGAGAAAAAACAAAATGTTGTGCTAGCAATAAAACATGTAATAATTCAGCATCTGTTTATTTCTGAATAAAGGTTGATTAGGGAAGAAAAAGTATCCATATATTTTTAACAGATAACATACTTCAAACCCATAAGAATGTTAATATTTATGTACATAATATAAAAAATATAAATATAGTACGACAATTCAAAATTTTGGTAATTGCTACCTTGTACCATAAGTAAAAAATGGTACATCAAAATTAATAACACAATGAATGATTAAAAGGATGAAAAAAATATGGCATTTTGTGTATGATTTGTCTGAGAAAAATACTTATGATAATTCAGATGAGAATTTACACAAGAATATGTGAGTTAGAGCATAAATAAAATGATTCATATTCAATTTGAACATGAATTGGATCATAAATATAATGATTCATATTCAATTTGAATATGAGTTAGATCATAAATACAATGATTCATATTCAAACAAAGTAAAATCCTCTTTGTATATTTCAAAAAGTTTTCTGTGTAATTCAGTGGATATATTTCTATAGTATGTTTGCATAACATTCCGTGTAGGTGTTTTTTTATAACTTTGTAATCTGTCAGGAAACTGAACATATTTTGATATACCAGTTTTTTCTAGGATATATTTTGCATCGCTTTCTAGAGTCTCATATTTACCTACAAAGTCATAGTTTACATGGCAAGGAAAGCATAAATCAAATATAGGTCTCCAGTGTTCATTAAATGCTTTCTTCCAATCATCTACCTTCAGACTTGTAATGTACTGAATAAATTCAACAAATCTGACATCATGACCTTTTTCTAATGATTCTTCAGAAGGATTTACTCTAAATTTTTTTATTATTTCAGTTCCAAAACGAGTCCTAAAGTAATCCACATAACTTTCCTCTAACTTATTTCTATACGCAGACAGAATCCTTTCATATGGATGTCTAACAAAGTAAAATTTCCAATAATGTCTTAATTTCAGTTGGATTTCATCTGGTGAATACAGATTTAATGTCTGAAATGCATTTGCCTGGTGTGTTTCATTGCCACTTATGGATAGAGGATCTTTTGTTTCAGAATTTCGTAATGATAATAGGACTCTTTTCCAATTTGTACATGCAACCTGTAATAAACAGATGGGAAAAAATCACATTCTGTAATATCTACGAAACAAATAATTATAACAAAGTATTATATTTGATAGTCTCAGTTTATAAATATGCATTAAACCATACAAATGTTACAAAATTGTATGTCTACAAAATAGCAATTGCACGTACATGGTTTAATAACAAAAAAAAAAAAAAAAAAAAAAAAAAAAAAAACTTTCATGCAAAACAAAATTTAGAGTATACTATAATATACTCCCATAATATATATACATATATATATATATACAGCCATTTGCAAAACTTTAAGACTGGTACCCAATTTTCAGTACTTTTAACACGTTTCATCTTTTTCACAGATTACTGCATCATCTTATGAGTTGATTGCATCTGTCACACTCTACTGCTATAAATAAACATGTCCATCTCGAACTTGCAAATTGACACTTTAGAAGACTTTCTAAATAAAATGAATACAAATTTCTACAGAAAAGCACTTAACTGTGGGCATTTAAATGCTTTTAATCTTTTTAACTATATTATACTTAACAAACAACTCTGGCCATTTGAGGCTCATCTTTTGAACAGCAATTTTCCAACATGACTATTTTCTACACACACTTTCTTGTATATATTTCACTGTTCTTCCTTTTTCTTCTTGTATTCTTTCATTTCCATTTTCTTGTACTTATACATCTTTGTTGAACTGTATTTTGCATACATTCACCTCACCATGGCATGGTATTTGTCAGCATTCTAACGTATCCTTTACTCACACTTCTGCACATTTTCTGACCTTGCCTTACAGTATTCAAGGCTCGTGGGTTTATGGCATACCACTTTCTTTTCTCAATTTCAGATTTCCCATTGGAAACTGCCTTGGAGAATTACCTACGTGAAGTGCTCTAGTAGCATTCTATACATGATGCACTTTGTGTTGTAATCATTGTGAATGGAACAGACAGATTTATTGCCAGTTGTTTATTGGATTCTGTTGCATTATTTTTGTAATGGGTAAAATCCTTCACTTATTGGTGTAAAAAGTGCAGAAATAATGACCCAACTTAAAGTTGGCTTTTCTGAATGTGACATGAACAAGAAAGTTGACAGATACATGACTCCAACTGTGAAACATGCTCCAAGCCAAATGATATGGGATGCAATATCTGTGTTTGATAATGCTGATCTGTTTTTTCTGCCACCTAAAACCACTATGAACAGAAGTCGGTACCTTAATTTGTTATGTGAGAAGCTGAAGCTTCATGTGAATATTCACAGATGTTTAACCCCTTAACTAGTCAATTTTTTACCAGAAACGTTCATAAAAAAAGCATATTATTGCATATAACTGAATTCTAAACTTGTTATGAAAGAAAAATGAAAGAATTTTTTTTTAAATTTCATGATTAAAGAATTTAAACTTTTAAATTTTATATAATTCTAACACTTATGCCCCTAAATGTTTGCTTTTTGCAATCACAGAGTGCATGCAATAAAGACTGTATTACAGATCTCGTAAACAATTATCTAAAAAAAAACTTACCATATATTAAAAATTCATACTTTTCAATACTGTTTTCTTTGGAAGTCCTTTTTTGTGTGGTAAAGTTTGAAACATGGTGTTAGGCAAAGTCCTACATCACAATCAGGACAGAAATAGCGTGTTTCCTTTCAGATTCTCTTTCCATTTTCATTCCTTTGGGAACAACAAACAGCACATTGTCTAGCAGTTTCTTCTCTGTAGGAGGAATAACTTCTATGAAGTGTCTCTCTGTGAGTCTTTAGAGGATTAGGCTCAGAACCAGGTCATCCAACATTTGAGATTCATTCCAGAATTATATGTCTCAACACTTCTGTCAACAAGATCAAGTCTGAACTGTAACTACGTTTTTCTTCCTCCTTTCTTACAATAGATGACATATGAGTTCCATATGGCAATATAAAAAATGTGGAAAAAAATTTTTTTTTCTGTAATATTTTTCCCCTCTCTTTCTAATGACTTCAAAATTTGAAAAATTTTGGTCCATGCAGTCAACTCCCCCCATTGTGTTATTATAATCCATAACAATTTTCGGTTTCTGTTTCATTTCAGAGTGCACTTGGATTTGTACATTTTCAGCATTGTGAATTGTAGACAGTAATGAAACTTTTTTTTTTGTCCATCCACTTCATCACAATACCTTTTCCTCTCTGAAATGCTATAATTTCTCTTCTTTTTAGTTTTTTCTTTTGCATTTCCTTTGGGATTTTTTTTTTCTGTTTAGGTTTAGAGTGCCTATGTATCCATTCGACATGAAATTAATTTGTCAGCTAATTCCGGTGAAGAATAGTAATTATCGGTTGTAAGACAGTATCCTTTACAAAGTAAAGGCTGCATCATTGTCATAACAACTTGTCAGGAAATACATAGATTAGAAAACTCTGGGTTCAGAATCATGTCTTTACCCATATATATTATTATAGAACACACATAACCAGAAATCAACTCACACAGCATGAAACATTTTATTCCGAATCTTGCTCTTTTTAGAGGAATAAATTGCTTCCACCCTAATCTTCCTTTGAAAAGATTAAGGCTTTCATCTATCGTTACATCACATTCTGGTGTCACTGTCGAACAAAACTTCTCATTCAGATATTTATAAACTGGCCATAATTTCGCTAATTTTGGGCATTCATGTGTTTGAGCATCAAATACTGAATTATCTGAAAAATGTAAGAACCATTGCAAAAGAAGAAATTGATGATGAGACATTACTTGAGAAAAAAAGGGGTGTGTATGTGGAATGTCTTTTGCTCCAGTACTGATCAAGCTTCTTTATAATTCCCTAGAGTATAGTCAGGGCAAAAAATATATGCATCTCTTCCACAGTCATTTATTCCCAAAACTTACTTCTTGAGAATTTTCCTGCAATGCTTGACTGGATGCACTGTTTCACATATCTATTTGTTTCTTCTATTACAATTTTAGTCTTCAGAGAAGAATCAATAAAAGCTTCATAAAACTGTAGCTCATCGAAAGTATCATCAAATTATACATTTACGGCTGGAATACCAGTAAAATTAAACTGGTACATGGAGGAGGTGGATTTTCCACATCAGTTTCGATAAAATTTCTAGCAGAAATCAAATCTTCATCGGAGCTGAACTCACTACACGAGTCAGCTGAAGAATAATGCAGAATATTACAAGACAGTTCTGAATTTATATCAGAATCATCATATACATCTAACAACAAAGTATTATCATCAATCATATCATCCATAACTGAGACACTTTGAATTCACAACCAGAAAACCGTATAACAAAAATATCAAGAACAAACAATGCCAAGTATTTCAGACTTTGGTAACAAAGGAAAAAACCAGTTTGAATACTTTTCAATGACACTAACAAACTGCGCCATCTGTTGAAATATGTTAATACTAAAGACAAGACTCAGTCAATTAAAAGTACGAGCAAATCAAAACAAGAAAGGAGAATATATCGTTGCCGCCCAAATATTAGTAAACCATACACTGTATGGGCAAACCAGTTAAGGGGTTAATTTTCATGCAGATGGGGCTCTATCACTGGTCAAGGACTGCTAAAGATTGTCTGATAGCAAAAAAAATCCAAGTGTTTGACTGGCGTGGTAACAACCTAGATTTGAATCCCATCAAGAAGCTGTGGTGTATTGAAAAAATAAAGTTGTGGAAAAGCAACCATCCAGTGCTATGGCACTCATGAAGCAATAAAGCATATTTGGTCTAATGAGATTTCTTGAGCTTTCCGTCAGTCTTTTATTTATAGCATGCTTAACAGGATCACAGCAGCAATGAAAAATAAAGAAGGTGCAACAAAAATGCTGACTCTTAAATTTTGCAAACAGTGTGTTAATAAAATCCCTTGTGTAGCCTTAATTTTAACAACCACTTGAAGAATATCTTATATCCACCACCCCCAAAAAAAAGAATTTTATATTTTCTTTTTTCATATTTTCATTGAATTAAGTGAGTTAGCATTGCAAATTGTACTCCGTAAGCCAGCATAGTAAATTTCTGATATGGAGAAGCTTATTATTTTGTTTTGTCTATTATTATTAACTTCATAAATATCACAATTTTTCTAAATGATAGCATCTCTGTTTTACTCATTTTTTAAAACAGTACATCCATGAATCCGCCAATGTTATCACAATTTGGCATGCACTAAAATGCCTTTTAAAAAACAATGTAGCAGTAAAACCATCATCAGACCAGAGTGCATTGAAAGAAACATTTCTGGGAATCTTCGCTTCAGGATATTTGATGGATGATGGACTTGATTTGATTGACTGAAAACCAACCCGCGACACATTTTTGCCTCAGTCGTAACATGTCCTGCATACATGGTCAGGATAACAGTTCCAGCAAAACTGCATCAACTAAGAACCATCCAATAGAAAGAGAATAAAATGGTGTCTGTGAAAATTTTCTTCTAGCATCATGCATTGTTTGATGTGATAATCCCATTCTCAACCAAGAGGAAAATTCTCCTCTTGGTTGAGAATGCAAGGATCAAGGGATACTGTAGAGGAAGTTTCTGGATATATTTTTATTTCAAATGCTTTGTATGATTCTTTTCGATATAAGTGAAAAGCAGATTTTTACAATTAATGGAATATGAGAAAAAATGCCAAATGAAGATGATTTAATGCCTCAATCATCAATTAACAAAATGGCAAATACCTGCTGTATGATTTTAAATCTAGAAAATATTGCCATTTCAGCTTTAAGTCACATTTCAGTTTCATGTAATGGTGCTTCACTTGAAAAAATCTTCCTTTATGCAAAATACCTCTTTCGATACCCACATATTCATGTACAAGCAAATCCCAAGTCATAAAAATTTATTTCAACTTTTAGCAAAAAAATTCTGATGTAGACACTACATCTTCCTTGTACAGCCTATTAAATTATACATATTTTTCGTTGCACTTCATTTAAAAACTTATTTCATTGAATTATTTGAACTTAATTAACCAATCCATCAATGCAAGTTAAAAATGAAATCAAAATGCATATTTTGAAATTAAATATCCTTGTCGATTTCTTTCTCTCACAGAAGTAAAACTTCTTGTATTTTCATTTTTTCATAATCAGTATAAAACTACCCCCAAACATAAGTACAGTAGCCAGGAGGCAATATTAAAAGTCAGATTTTGTTATTTGTCCAAAATTAACTTAAAATTTGACATTTCCAAAACATGAATATTTTCGTCATTTAAAACACTTCTGTAATTGAAAGTATATGACTATAAAAACGATTGCTAAAGCAAATGCTTGGTAAGGACTTTTAATCCATGTAAGGGGAAGCATATTGTCAACTGCAATATAAAAGGGAGATGCACAACTATGTGTTATAGCAGTCCCATATACCAAATTTCAACATTCTATGCCTAATCGTTTTTGAGTTATGCGAGATACCTAAGTACATACCTATATACATACCTAAGTACATGCGTAGAAACATCATGAAAAATCCGTTTTGAAAAAAAGAGTCCTTTATTCCGTCTGTAGTACAGACATCATGCAAAAAAATAGTCAAAATGGATATTTCTGTTGAAACTCATAGACGCCTGAAATTTTTTGTGATTACAATACTTCCTTTATTTTGTACAACAAATAAAAAAACTATGATAAGGTTTAAAAAATGTGATTTTGTAATAAAAGAAGTCAAACTGGTAGCGTGTACCACTGCAGAAAATGCCAGAGCAAATTAAGCACCAAGTGGTATAGATTTAATGCAAAAGATTAATAGAATTTAGAAGAAATGCAAATAAATGATAAAGAAGGTGACAACGGGTCTTCATTACAATCACTGCCAGCCATCAAACAGTTAACACGTGGCGAAGCCTGTAATATAATTTTGAATCCAAAAAATATCACTGCTAATAGTGAAAAAAATGGCTAAGTGATTGTTGAAAATGAAAAGATCTGAATTCACCATTTAATAGGAATTCCTGACATAGGAATTGAATATCAGATCTTTAAAACTAAATAAAAAATTGTGTGTTCATATTAACATAAAAATTAAGCAATTAAGTTTTATTTATTTGAATATGATAAACAGATACACAGCTGTCTGCCTAAGAGAAGAAATGACTTGCCTAAGAGAAGAAATGACTTCACAGAGGACTTTCTAAAGACAACTGACTCATATTTACATTACACAAGAGAAAACCACAAAATACAGCCATGCACTGACCCTGAGCTGAACTCCAGTATTCAGCAGTCCTAACTGCTCTTGCAAGCTCTGAGGCCAATTTATAATACGTTGAAATAAATGTTTCATAAAAGAAAATGAATGTTAACACTGAGCTTTTGTTTTCTAAATTTTGGTGTTTGTAAGGTAAAAAAATGTGTTTTTTTATTTTCACAAACAACTATTCTATATAATAAATGATTTAAAATCTACAAATAGCTGGAATCGCTGAAGTCCAGATTTAGGGCTTTGCACTACATTTGCTAACTGTGTACTTTCACATGTAATCAAAACATTTATGCAAAGTCCAGCTCTCCATCCTATCAAGCCTGACAGCTGCTGAGTAATAAAGTTGGTAAGTCTTTATGAGGTTCAAATCCCCACAACTGAGCTGGCTGCATGGATGTTTGTAAAAAACAAATTTTCTAATAAAATTTCATTTCATTATGGATTGCATTTATTAAACTAATGAAATAAAAGGGATTCAGGTGGGGGCCTACTTTTGTATAGGGGCCCAGGGTCTCAAGAATTCTTAAGACGTCTCTGTGAATACAACCCAATTTCTTTTACAAAGTACTCCAAGCAGATATCCTTTCCTTTAAACAAACGACCCTCATATGCTTTGCCATAATTGATTAAACAAGTAGAAAGAAGTGCACAAAGGAATGTGACTGGTCAGAACTTTATCAGGTTGGACAACCTTTCAAGGAAGGCAATAATCTTTTGCAAGAAAGTATTTAGTCTGAGTTCAGTTCCAAGAATTGCATTACTAAAAATAGTTGGAGACTAGCTTAGCTGACCACCGCAAACACAAATTGTTTAGACCCTGCAAGTCTCTGTTTTTTGCCACAGATATGCGCTCATATCTTTGAAATTACATTTTGTAAATTTTAATGGTATCTTAAATCTCTTGTAAGTATCTTGATTATGATTTGTATGTAAAGATGAGACAGCATTTTCCATTGCTTTGTTTTTTGAGTGTCGAAAGGACATTGACAGGCTAAAATGGATGAAAAAATTATCTATGTCTTGATTATCCTTGACCACATAAAATGACTTAAATTTCCTCTTCCTTTGATTTTACATAATAAAAAGGCAGGTATACACTGACTGTTGGTAAACCAATCCAAAATCTTTATCATACTCTGCATAATTATGCCTCTTATACAAATTAAAACTTTCATATTTTTTCATATATTCATTATTTAATTCTCAGATAATTATGTAATGATCCCAAAACTGTAGAATTTCTCTTTTGTCTCCAGTAAGCATTTTAAGTTGGCTTAATATTCTGACATAATTTCGTAGCACCCCCAAAACTGTATAATTTCTGCTTTGTCCTCTGGAAAAACTGCCTCTCCCATAAAAAAAAAAAAAAAAAAAAAAAAAAAAAAAAAAAAAAAAAAAAAAAAAAAAAAAACTTTTATGCAACTGTCAAGACTGTTTTTGATGAAACTTAATCGACAATAAAGCTACCTATTGCAGCACTTTCAGTTGGCTACTGCTCTCATGTTAATAAATGAAGATGCAAAAGACTATATTACAGAAAGCATGCTATATTTTCATGTTTGGGCAAAAGACTAATGGAAAGGAAAGGAATTAAGAGTGTTTTCCTTGAATTCACGTCATCATCACATTTTATAACACAATCTAGCAAATGGATGAGTTAGCTTAAAGAAGTGTCAGTTTCTCTGAATAGAAAAATAATGTCAAGAGTGAAATACATAATTTAATTCTTCAAAAAAAATTTCCTGTTACTTGCAAAACACAGATATATGCAAGAATCTGAAACAATTATAATTCAGCAAGACTATGTAAAAGGCAAGTGATAACTTTACAACAAAATATATCAATTTTGTATTCTTAATTAATTCGATGCAAACGTAACTTCTTAAAACTCCACCTCTTATTAATGCATATTAATGTATTTCATCAATTTGATAGCATTAAAAATTTACTTATATTTGCATGCATGTGTACTGTAATGGGTTAGGTTAGGTTAGGTTATTCAATTATGACAAAGCACACGAGGGCTATCTGCCTAAAGGGAGGGATGCCTTCGTGGAGGACTTTCTAAGGGAAACTGGCATGTATACACGTTACACATGGAGAAAACCACGAAAACGCCCATGCAGCCAGCCCGTTCGTGGGATTCGAACCTCGGACCGAACTACCAGTGTTCAGCGTCTTTACCGCTCGGCCGCTGGTGGGCCGTACTGTAATGGAATGGTTTGGTAATGGCTGTAATAGACTGGTGATGGTTCTTTGCAATGTAATAACTTTGAAGAGGCCTCAGTTAGAAGGATGGCAAGTGGGAAAACAGACACAGTTGTAATTTCTGCACATTAATTTTATTTCTTGCAACTAATTTTTAGAACATGTATTCTTTTTTTTCACATCTTTTTGGATGCAATATGCACCCCACAATTCTGGACATCTTTTTAAACAAAAGACAAAGTAGAACAGCAAACTATGCATGGCTAGCAGCAAGGTGAAGTAAAAAAAAAGGCTGCACAGAAGTAGCAGTGATATTTATAGACAAAAGTTACTTAAATGCAATCCAGAAAAATTTACTTATCAGGAGTTACTTATAACTACTTAATTTATTTATCAGGAGGGGCAAAACTCATTGATTATTAAAAATTTCACCACCAAAAGTATTGTCCAGGATGTACCAAAGGAGAAGAATAATTTAAAGAAAACAGTCAAGCATTATGTGAGTTTGAATCTGGAAACTAGGAGTTAGAGCTAATTAATCCCTTGGCTTGCCAGCTTCCACTAATCATCTGGGCAACTCCTTTTAATATAATTATCTCACTACTAATGGCAACAAAACTTAAATTGCTGAATGAGCTACATTGTTCTAATGAAGCCATCTGATTTATAATATTTTCTTCATGCATTAGTGATCTTTCCATTCATACTTGAAAATTCCTTAAATTTTGTGATGTACATTTTAAGCAATAAAAAATCCATATTCTACAAAACATAATATTCTTATTACATAGTCTGTGCAATTAAAAATATTATCTGAATTTCATCAACTATTTAATTAAATAAAAATATTATTGAAAATATTTCCATTAGTTGAATAAATGAATGCTTAGGATTTATATAGTCTTTCGTGTGTGTAATGTTAATTCAAGACAGTTTCACTTAGAAAGTCTCTCATTCCTTAAGCAGATACTTAATACTATTTCCTTAAGCAGATACAGTGAATGTGATTGGAATAGGAAAAGGTGACAAAGTGAAGGCCAGAGAATGTGAATAGGAGAAGGTGGCAAGCTCTTCTAGACATAATGTAAATAAGTTTGATTGCCTCAAGAGACTTTGAAGTCCAAGCCAGCATAAGGTGAAACAAATGTGAAGTTGCAAGTGGAATTATTCCTGTTCTAATGAAGTTAAAAGCACAAAGCTTCTACTTAAAAGTTAATTTTTTTTTTGTAGTATGCTTTATATATGATTTTTCGATTTTACAGCCACTTTTTTCATTTTATGACTATTCATTTTCTTACTTAAATATTTCATAAATAGCTGCTATTATTTTGGTATTTCTACTTTAATTGCTATTTTAAATTCTAAAATACCTTGAACATATATTTCACAAATAAATGAATAAATATAACATTCGTTATTGAAAAAGTAAAAATTAGTGAGGACAGTAGCAAAATGATTTTGCTTGCAGTAAGTCTTAGCCTTCCAAGTACTGATCACATCTGTGACTGCTTGGATTTGGAAGAAACGGCAAAATATTAGGTTTTTTACCTCACAGCTATCAGAGTTTCAAGGTTAAAAATCAAAGAGAGGCACAAGTTTAAAAATTATTTTGGAATGCACTCATTTTCACACAATTAGAAATAAACTGTATATTTTCTCTATAGGGATTTCAACACTTCTTAAGTATTGAAAATTGTTTTAATCAAGGAATGTTAATTGGGATAATTTAGTGCTTGCTTACTTAGCTCGCTCACAGTGCAAAAGAATTCTAAAAAACTGTTATTGGGATTTTTGTTATAAATGAATCCAAATAGGATTAAGGCTTTAAGGTACGAGTAAATTTGGAATTTTTTCTGTTAGAAGGTATTATTTTGTTTTAATCAGGACGAGGATTTCTAGGATTAGCCATTCTGTGTCTATTATTATTTTGCTGAATATTGGTTTTGATGAAGTTTATAGTTTTGATATGTTTCTGGTTCCTAAAGTATGGCAAAGAATCTGCTTTGCTTCTGATTTCTTTAGTAGTCTGAATTATGATTGTAAAATAAAAACTTCCAATTATTTCCAAAGTTTCATTCAAAAAAATCCTTCAATTGTTCATTCCATATGATTTTTGGTTATTTTTTCATATTTTATGGAATGAATTTTTAGCATAACATCGATAGCTTAAAGATATTTCTAATATGAATTTAAAGGTTTTATGTAACTTTCACACCCAGGATCACTGGAGCAAGATTAATTATTTCTTTCCATTTTGTCCATAATAATTCAGCAAACTGTACAACAAAAAACTCTGACACTTAAATACAAGCCATGAATTCAGATTTTTTAATTATTCATAATGCCACCGGTTATCTGATGTTAGCAATTTGATGTGCATGCATAAATCAATTTCAAGACTCCTCTTTACAATTCTTCTTTGAAGTTCACAAGACTAATTTTCAATTCAATTTTTCTCCATAGTGCTGCTGTGTTATTCCAGCTGTACTTCTTTTTCCATTCAAATTCTTTGGTAAAACCTTCCTAATGAGTTCCACAGTGTAGAGTCATTAGGTACTTATGAAGCAAGAGATATGAAAAATAATCAATGCCCTCGTCGGGATTCGAACCACATCTCGAATACGCACTGAGCATGCTGACCACTACACCACGAAGGCATGCGAAGAAGGCGGGAGAAATACCTTATATACTTCTCCTTTTAAAGGGTGACTGAAGGTTAGGGGACCCAATTGCCAAATGCCTCTAGTGGAGAATCATCATCCACCACCTTTTTTTGTTTGGGCACCACTTGTAGAATCATTAGGTTTTTATTTGGAAGAAAAAGCTGAAGAAATGAGCAATGCCCTCGGTGGGGCTCGAACCACAGACCTCTTGAATACGCATTGAGCGTGCTGGCCACTAGACCAAAAAGGCATCCAAAGAAGGCGGGAGAAATATCTTATAAATTACAAAACCACAGAAATAATGAAAATAAGTAAATTTAGTCAGCTGAAAGGTTAATTATTTTCTCAGATATAGTGGCCCATTTCACGAGTTATCCTAGAAAGGTGATCACCATAATAGGTTTCACTTTATCAACAATATTTGAAGGCTCAAATAAATCAAAAATTATTATATATAAATATTGCCTCAAATACATCAGCATTAATATTTGACTTGATTATTAATATTTCACATGACTGACACATGATTTATGGCAGATACGATTTGTTATTCAATGATGCTTTCACTTGAGTGACCCCACTTCATGAATTTATTTAAAAGAACAGAATATTCTCAGCCAAGCTTTACAGAAAATACTTTTTTTAATACAACTTCAAGATATATTTCTAGGATATTAACTCTTACTTTGGTTGGCATCAAGACAGTTTCGACAGCAATCTCAATACTGGAGACTTTGGTTGTCAATCTTTATATCAAGGGTTTCAGTTCTGTTTTGGTGATGTAAAATTTATTATTATAATTTTATTCATTATATTACATTCTTGACAAATGTTTACTTATTTTTATTCTTTATATCAATAATAAATAAGTTGTAAATGTGGTACGACTTCCTCCAAATTTTTGTGAATGGGATCTGTCTTCGTTGAAACCATTTTCCTAATTTTTGCAAATGGGATCTGATTTCTTTCTTACACAATTGCTGCTCTAATTCTTTCTGTCTGTCTGCACTTCATTTCAATAACACATTTTTCATTAGTGAATCTAATTTTATTGTATAGAAATTAGAACACTTTTGAGCATTTTGAAATATTACACAACTTTGAAAACAGCAGATTTCTGTTTCATTATTTAAAAATCCCAGAGACTCATTAAGAAAATAACACTTATGAAATATATCAAAATTAGACTAAATATGTGACTGAAAGAACATGGTGAAATATATCACAACATAAACCAGGAGATGCATTTATCAGCTATAATAGAGGAAACAAATATTTACTTGCAAGTTATCATCATTTCATGACAACTCAAGCCCAAGAAGAAATTAATATGCAAGTACAGTTAATTCCCTATTTCTGGGAGCAGGTGAATTTGGTTGGATTGAAGAGGACTTGTCTAAAAAATACTAGGATGTTTATTGCAAAATTACTATCACATCACAAATCATTATTATGTTACCAAATAAGCTTCTTCTCCAGACAAAATTGTTTGAAAATACAGGTAAATTTTTGAATTTTTTCATCAATTATAACTAGCTGCATGCATGACCAACCATCATTCTAGTATGCATTCAGTCTGATGAGTTATGCATGTCAAACTCAAGGATGGCCATGCACGTGACTAATTTTAAAAAAATAATTTGAAAGCTTTCGCGTTTTACATCATGGCCAAAGAGACATTTTTAACATTTTGTATATTGACTTTATTTATTAAATATCATGTTCTTTGCACTTAAACCATAAAATTCTGTTCAACAGCAATATCACAAAATAATTTTTAAATGAGCAGATCTTTAGAATTTCCGATACACAGTCTCGCGCACTGGAGATAAAATGTTCTTTTTCTTTTTTTTGCATACAGTGTTGCCATTGCTTGCTTGAGTTTCTTAATTGAAAATTATATAAATACATAACAAAAAACATAAATTATATAAATACATGCTTGAGTTTCTTAATTGAAAATTATACAAAATATGAAATCGATAATAAAACAATTCCAAATTTTGGCTTCCAGATGCCCATATTCAATGCAGAATTGCGTTATTCAAACCTGGATGGCTCTAGGTACCATTGTTTTATTACAATGTGAGACACACACATACATTTATGCAGATTCTTCATTATCTAATTTCTTTCAATATAATACAGGGCAATAATGTTGGGTGGCAACAATCTGATTCGCTGTTTATAGTGAATCAATTCAAAATGCCAAAACAAAATTAATAGCTTTTCTGGGCTAATGCCCTTTGGGTTAAAAAAAATGAAAAAACAAACATCTAATTAATATTTTTATCATTCTTGTATTAAAGAAAAATCTGTTTTATAATTGGTGACTTTTTAAAAACTTTATAAATTTTTGGATGTTTAGAAATTTAAAAGTCCTAAAAAAGAATATATTATTATGTATCACAATAAAATTAAGAAAACTGGCTTTTAAATTAAAATGTTGAGAAAAATATACACAAACTTATAAAATGGAAAAATATAAAAGACATGGCAGATTTCATTATAAATAATTTTAAATACTCAGTCAATCCTTAAGCTCTTGCTTTATAGGAAAATGAGATTAATAAAATGAAGTGAGTACTAAATGCAAAATTATTCCTTTAGAAGACTTCTATAGTAAACCTAATTTCTTTGCTTCTTTCAAGCAAAGGGGGGAAATTAATAAATATAAAAAAAAATCAATATTAGAGAAATATACATAGAAAGAGAAAAATAATGGGTGTTCCAAAAGGTACTTTACAACTTCATTGTCATATAACTCATAATTAAATTAAGTAAATTTTGACTAATGCACAATCTCAATTTTTTTTATTTTTTTTTATTATTATGTAAAGTGATGAATAAATGTGTTGCCTTTCCCAGTGACAAGAGCAACATAACTGAAAAGTTTTTTCATTGTTGCTGTTGTAGGGTGATAGGAGCATGATAAACGAATTGAAGAATGGAGTCTACACAGGAAAAGCCACGCTTGGTTTATTGAAATGAAATCAGATATTCAAGTTTACAGAAATTCAGAACAGAATATGGGAAATCACCACCCTCTTGGCCATCCATAATAAAATAGCACGAAACTTCATGTAAATAGGCAGTGTGGATTTGAAGATTCATGTAGGCAGCCCAAGGAGAAATGCTGAAAATACAGAGATAATTTGACAGATTTTCCAGCATTCACTACAGTAGTCTGTTCGCTAGGTATCAAAAGAATTGCGAATCTATATGACAGTGCACTGGCTTACAGACTGCAATTATCACAGGAAATCAATGCATGATGTTGCTAATTTGAAAGCAAAAATAATGGCAGCTATTGGGACAATTGATATTGAAATGTTAGAATGAGTTTGAACCAAACTGGCATATTGACTAAGTGCTGTACATGCCACAAGAGGAGCACATGTAGAATTTGAATAAAGGATCAGAAAAAACATTTTGAGTTAGTACATCAGACAAACTTTACTTGTTTCCTCGAAGTTAATTACAAGTCGAATTATACGACATTGAAATTGTAAAGTACCTTTTGAGATGCTATGTATAATGTACACTGATGGTATATCCTCAAAACCATATTTCCAATGAAAATCACTAGATGCCTACGGAAAAAAGAATTCCTTTCTAGTTACATCATACTACAGCATATTAAAAAAAAGAGGGGGAAGGAAAACGTATAATTAATTATTTTTTTACCATTCTTCTTTTAAAAGAGGGTTGTTTTATAAACTGGAATTTCAAAAGACCTACATGTTTATATGTTGGAATCTTAAAATAATACACATGAAATGGTAAAAAAATTCCACCAATTATATTAAAAATTTGGTATAAATTTCATTTTAAAGATTTTTTTTTCTCTACCTGAAGCCACAAACAGTAAAATTCTAAGATTTTTAGTTTGCTCATTAAGCAAATATATTTGTAAAAAAAATGTTCAACATTGCATTACAAAAAAAAAAAAACTGAAAGCTTTCAATTTTTTTTTTAATGTTTTGTATGTTACTTTTATTTATCAAATACCATGTTCTTTGCACATAAGACATATAAAATTCAATTCAACAGTAATATCACAAAATATTTAAAAATAGCACGTCTTTAGAATTTCTGATAGACAGTCTCGTGTGCTGGAGATAAAAATTTCCCCCTCCCCTTTTCTGTACAGTGTTGCCACTGCTTGTTTTGAAATGAGTGAGTTCATTAATCAAAAATTTGTTAAAGTTTTATAAAATATGAAATAGATAAGAAAACAAATTCAAAATTTGGGCTTCCAGGTGCCCATGTTCGGGTGGAGGATTACATTATTCAAAATTTAATGGCTTACCATCATTTTTTCACAATGCGAGAAACATACATACATTCATGCAGATTCTTCATTATTTAATTTCTTTCATACAGGGAGATAATATTTGGTGGCAACAATTTAAAAACTGATATACTTGTTTATAGTGAACCAACGCAAAATGTCGTTTCAAGACTAATAGGCCTTCTAGGCTAATCCTCCTTTGGGCTAAAAATCTAAATTGAATTTCGAAAAAAAAAAAATGTTTCAATGTGCATACGTTTATTTGTTTATTGTTGAGGCAGCATATGTTCCAAATTCCATAGATCTGGGCTTATCATGTTTTGCGCTGTGCAACGAGCTCACATATTTTCAGATTTTTCATTTTATTATAATAGAGATATGGTATTCCTCATTGATTTTTTAACTGTCTTTGGCTTGACCATGAGTTTCAGTTAACCATGGATATAGTCTTCAGTATTACCAGCTAACTGGAAGCTGACTGAAGCCCGTATTTTTTTCACTCAAGATAGATTTTTAACTTTGCTACACTTCATGAATATCAGATTTTATATCTTTTATCTCGCAGAAATTGCATATTTGAACCCCTCAGCAAAGTAATCATAAGATGTTTAAAACAGATTCAAAAGAAGGAGGATATGTACATTGAAAAGACACATCATACATTTAAAAGAGATTTAGAACTAAAAAAAAAAATTAAAACAATAATGCTATTTGATTTTACCTTGGGCACAAAGCAGTAAATTAATTTATTCACATCGTCCACAATAAAATGATCCAAGTACGCAGGTTGAATATCTGCAATACTCTGGTTGATTTTTAAAAATTTGCACGTCTGGTCAATAATTTTCTTCCTTCTCTTTTGTTCAAAGTCAAAGTTATAAGACTGAAATTTGACAAAGTCGAATATAAGTACATAACAAATTGTGGAATAATTATACTTATAAATTTAAAAAATGTATGCCAACTGAAAAATTAAAGTTTCAAAAATATATTTTTAAAAAGACATATACATTTACAATGAAGTTACATAAATGTATAAATATACGTCCAAGAAAATATGCCACAGTCCAAACTACATTAATCTTTAGCAAATTGTCTTTACTTAAAAAAGAATGAACTGTTAACTAATGCAAGTAGGAAACAGGAATGATAAACTTTATGGGTACTTTTTGATTATTCGCACAGCTACTGAAAAGTCGCAAACTCAAAGAACAATGATAATCCTTCTCGCTTCTGTAAGACTGTCTCTTTCTTAGTTTGCTTTATAAGGTATTGAACAGAGCATTATTAAATATGAAATGAATATTCGGCTATCGACCCCCCCAGGGGCTCAATGAGCAGTAGATTAAGGCTTTTCAGAATTTCAGAGCAACTGCTAATAGGACTGATGTATTTTTCCAGGCTTCATAAGTATTTTGCTTCTTAATATTCGGAAATAATTTTCAGTAAATTTCTTGCAAGTTACATTCTTTACATGTTTCCAAGCAATAGCGAAAATTGCTTTTATATGAATTGAACATATACTTTTTTCAATACTAGAAGCATAACTTAATAAATTTTGCTTAATGAATGCTGATGCTTAAAATTCTTTAATATTTTTTTTAACTGTAAGATGAATTAAGTGTGTTATATTTTTGGAAAGAATTTATAAGTCGGAGAAATAGCCATACAGTTGTTCAAGACAGAAAGGTCCTTAGCAGAAAACCCAAGGAGTCCCAAATAGCAAAGTCATTAGAAAGTACATTTTCAAAATTATTTTATTACTTGTTATACCCTTCTTAAAAGGGGGGGGAAGGTCCCTGAAGTGATACTGCTCCTGAATGTTTCTAAATAGTGCTACTAAATGACATGTTTGCAGTGCCTTCAGACAACATATAAGTTGAGGATATGTATCGCAGATTATTGAACTTCTATCATATACAGATATAATTAATTTAAGCATATATGATCATTCTCAGAAGCACATCCCTTACACAGTTATTAGACAAATACACAAGAAATATGTACTTACCAATATTTTTGACTTCTCAAGATTCTTACTTAGATCAGCTAAAACAATAAAAAATAAATTTTTAAAATTTGCATTTTGAAACTTTCAGATAATAGTCAAACACCTCAGTTACTACTTAGAACTGAATAAATAAATATAATACTTACCATTGCCAAATGATAAAATTAAACTTTTAAATTGAACTAAACAAACTCGAAATTGAAGAATTTCCGCTTTGAAAGCTCCAGGTTTAGTTTGCATATTTCTTTTCAGAATGTAAAATGTTGTAAATTGAAAAAGTAATACAAAGCATATGTCCTTTTGAGAATTTGACTGATACATATTATCCACCGACTGTGAAAGCTGGCTACTATCAAATCATGAAATTTAACAGAGATCCTGTCAAAGTTGTGTTGAATTTCTTACAGAATTCTGAACCACGCTTAAATTTTTTACTCTTACAATAAAACATTCATCAACCTCTCTGCGTAATCGACCACATAATCACTGTTGCAGAAGTATTTGATACACTTTGTTTTTGCACTTCATAAACTGACTTTCCCCAATTTCCACTATTTTGTTAAGCCCACCAGTTTTACTGGAAGCTCTACTTAGAGTGGCATGAGTCCCACAGGTGATTGTTCTAATCTACTATTATTTAGTCAGCCATATCCAGCTATTCTATTCTACATTCAACAAATGCTAATTTTCTCGACCAACTGTAAATGAATTGAGCGCAGTCACAAAAGTGACTTAACAGCCCTCAAATTCTTTTTTTCGGAATATAAGAAAAAATACAGCAATAAAAATTAATGTATAGGTTTTTTTAAAAAATAAACTACACTACTCAGAGCCATCTGTAGATTGACCTATCAACTGAAATGCTAATAAATTTGGTAGGGAGACTTATGGTGGCAAGGGAGAAAAGATTTTGTGAAAAAAAATTGGTTCCAAAAATCACAAGTAGGAAGAAATGTGACACTGTTGTAGTCTGCACAGCTGAGAGTTAGATAAATGCATAAAAAGGAAATTTCAGTGCAACATTGCTTTAATGCAGCAAATGAGTTGTCCCAAAAGGTTACAGAGATGATTATTTCAGCATACCATAGCATTTTATTAAAAAAAAAAAATCTGAAGGGTTTCAGATTTTAAATTCTGTCCAAAGGGACATTTTTTTAACATTTTGTGTATTACCCTGTACATAACTTGTTCATAAAAACAGAAGGTTACCAGTGGCGGCTCATAATAAGCACTGAGGAACTGCAGCACCCCGTTTCCACTTATTATTATTTTTAATATTTAATATAATGAGCCCTTTTTTCTTTAATTCTTTCTTTATACTTCTGCAATATATAATCCTTAAACTTAATGTCAGTAGCCATCCTCCAGTTTATGAAAAAGGTACGAAAGTTTTTGTATGGAACTGCGTTTCACAAGGCTGTTCTGTGCAAGCGCGCACAGAAAGCAGTACTCGAGCCAGGGAGATAAAACAGCATTGTCCCCCTCTTGCAGTGCTGAAATTCTGGAAATGTGATTATTTCTTACTCAGCGCATGTGGTATTTGGCTGTTCTGCGCATGCACTCTTAGGAAGCAGGTACGAGGCTGAGAAGGAGAGAGCACTGTCGCTTTTGCAGTGCCGAATCTGGAGTGTCGTTGGGAGCTGGTTCTTTTTTTTTACTCCGCGTGTGCTGTGTTTAAAAATCATACACCATATTCTTGGTTAGATTATTTTTCAGCTATTCTATTTGATTCATTTTTTTTCGGTTCTTTTATTTTACAGAAAACTTTAACCATGTCCTTGCATCCTCAAGTAATAAATTCTGTGACTGTAAGTGAACTTCAAGAGCTTTCGTTTTCATGCGCTTGCAATGCTTTCAATATAGAAAAATTTCCTCAGTTGTCATCCAGAGATCGAGGAGAAAATTATTGATCTCTTCGAGCAAATTAAAACAAGAAGAATGGATTTCATTTTTAAATGAATAGGTAAAGCTTGAACTGTAACAATTTAAGTTAAAGTAATTAAGAAATGTTTAATTTTTCTTTTGTAAAATTTCATGGAAGTTTCAAAATAAATTTTCTTTTTATACATGTTTGTTTCCCTTTACACAGGTTTAAAACAAAGGTTAAATTTTTTTGGAACAGCACCCCCACTAATTTTAGCTACGAGCTGCCACTGAAGGTTACAAATCTTATTAAGAATCAATTAGGATTATAGGAAATGAAAGTGCAGATTGTGACATTATGCTTATCCATAATTGGTGCTAAATCATACTGTTTAGCAACAGTTTCATGGTTAGCAGGGTAATACATAAGTATCATTTTATTTTTGATACAGATGACAGTACACATGAAAATTTTTTGTGTTAGAAATTTTATGATCTACATGTTAAATTATGTTATAAACATATTTATAACACTAACAATAAAAAATAATGTTTGTAACAAAATGTTAATTAGAAAGGTGCTTAAAATTACTTTTTAAATGATCAACTTTTTGTGTTGATAAGCAATGCATTTTTAAAATACAGGCAATAAATTTCCTCTTTATTTGTAGCAAGGAGGGAAAAAAAATACTGAATGAAAATTACAATACTCCTGCTACCGCAGAAACCTTTGGAGATTTTAAAAATTTGAAAATTAAGTTTATCCATTTTGGAGAATAATTGCAGTATCCATTTTACTAGAGAAGTACCTAGTTTTCTGTAACAAATTATAATTTTTTTTTTTTTTTAACATTTAAAAAGAGTACAAGATTGTACTATATAAATTAATAACTATTGACTGAAGGTGTGAGCCATAGCACAATGCATCCTGTGCATAAGAATATATCAAAGAATAACTCTAAAAATTATAAATTCAGTATAAAAGAAAGAGCCACAATCTCTAAGGTGTGGCTTTAAATTAATTTGAATTTCTTTAAATTTTTTAAAAAGAGCAGGAGAATTATCAACTTCGGGTTTGAGGTCGAGGAAATTTTGTGGAATACTTGGAGTTCTAATTCCTACAGGATTATCCTGGATTCCAATTGGAGAAGTACTTGGAGCAAACTGCTTGTTTTATAGGAAGCTTCTGTTAACATGTGCTGTCAGGTATGTCATTGCACCTTTATGGTGCGTTATCTGAAACACCAGACAGCAAAGGCAAATCCAGATGCAAATTCCATATAGTATTTTCGGCTCTAGTGTAGAAATGGGTGCCCTTTCGATTGGCGAAAAATATTGTTCAGTTTTGGTGATGAAAACCCATTTCTGGTTACGATGAGAGTTTTAACTTGGTTTTAGCTTCTTGATTTTTTTAACTGAAAATAAATCGATGTGCACATGGACAAAGTCAAGGCAATGTGCAATGACTAAGTTTGTGCAATTCTCTGATTTTTTTTTTAAGTGAAAATAGGTCGATGTGTACACAGACATGGAGTTTGTGAAATTCTTTGACTTCTTATTTTGGTTTTGTGTAGCGGCCATCTTGAAATTGTGCCTTCCTGGCGCCGATCTTGGCGTCAAAAAACAATGGCCAATAAACAAGGGGCACCCAATTGTAAACTTTTATCGTATTTTCTTCAGGACACAAGCTGGAACAAACTACACTTTAGCCCAACCCATGTCTTTAACTGTGGGATCTTCCATCCTAACCATTTCTTTCATCCAGTTCATTCAGTAACTGGACTGCAGGACAATTTTCTAATAGGATGCAGTTCACTTTAGTTTACCAATGATGACTGCATGAAAAATATTGCTTAGTAAATATATAGGATTTAAAAATTTTGATATGGCTTTCTCTACTTACTCATTTTGTTTCGAGAAGGAATTTAAATACCTTTCTGTCATAAATAAATGAATAAAAGAAGTTTATTCCATTTTTATCAGGTATCAAATAATTAAAATAATTATGGCTTAAATCAATGCTAATCATAATTTCCGTTTTATGTTTCTGGTCAGATGCAGTAAATATGATTGTATAAAAGATACTGGTTAAAATGATTTTTGTTTTCATATAAAGATATCGTATGTGATGTCTTGACATGAAAAAAATTAAAGTTAATCATTTACATGAATATGAAAGAGAAATACACTAAGAAAATTTTTTTGCTTCTGAAGAAATGAGAACTGTATCGCTTTGCTTTTGAAATTGATGGAGTGTATGTAAAATCTATGCCATAACAATTATTTTAGTTTCTTTTCTTTTTTGTGATGCCAGAAAGGGGAAGCAGGCAAATTTTAATCATAATTTACGATATTCTAAAATTATAAAAAAAAATAATATACAATACACAGGTTTTTGATTTGCATTGCCTTTACTAAAATATGGAAGAGCTATGTGAATGCACAGACATAAAAAAAGTAATTAAATGTCTCTTACAAAAGCTGAAGCAAAACCATGTTTGAGTACATATGGATTTGTATGCTTTAACTAGCATTTCACTATTAAGAATCCCTCTCCCCTTATATTTTTTCCCTGTAAAATGCTTTTAAAGTGTTATTATTTACTAATATAACAGTACCAATAAGTTGTAAAAACAGGCACACTTAAGTTTTTTGACTATTCACTAAGTCACCAAAGAGTGTTTTTTCATGGGGAGCAGGATTCAATAACAGCTTTCCCCAACAATTACTCGGTAACAATAAAACAGAAAAATATATGAAAATCTTAGTCTTATAGAACTTTTTTTCTGTGTGTGTGTGTCTGAAATTATGGCATATTAAATCCTTACTCTTATGTAAAGGACAATTTACGATTAAATAACACTGAGGTTTCGTGGTTTTTAATGTTTCATGACTTTAAACTCAAAATGGTATATAATAATCATGGTCATCGTTTCAGGCGTTTAACAGATCATTCCCAGTTCCGGTTCAGAAATCGCGACTGCCATTATAAAACATGTGAAAATTGTAAATTAATATTGCATAGTAAACCTCATGCATCTCATGCAACATATCTTACTTCCTTCATTTAGCAATAAATAAACAAATAGCCTTTGGGTATATCCGAATTCTAAAACAGACTGGAATAATTACCAAAATGCATGGCCTTCATTATAGTTAATTCAAATTTTAATTTAATTGAAATTGCAAGCAGCAAAAAAGAAACAATATATATATATAAATTAATCTATTCATTAAACATTTTACGTAAAAAGATACTGATAATTTAAAAAAACATAATTATTAAGCGATCAATCTGAAAGATAGCTTACAAAATAATATTTTAAATATTTACCCTGAAATCGTGACAAAGCAATATAAAATGGAGCAATAACTAGAATGAAAATTATAAATATATACAACCGATAACGATTTATAGATATCATTTTAAAAATGCAAATACTAATTCGTATTTCTCACATATGACAGCTATTAAATCTCCTCATTAACATTTTTAAATAAATCACTCTTTTCACTTCACTTCATTTTTTACTTTGTTGATGCCAAACGCTCAGTTATAAATAAACAATGATTTTCAGAAAATAAATCTCCATGCCTGTGTTTTATTTTCATACTACTTTTTTTCTCACAGTTTTTGGTTACAATTTCTTTTCAATAAACGAGGTCTAAAATAAACAAGTTTTAAGCGTGGAAATACAGTTAAACGTGCGATATTCAAATATAATCCTATTGGTATTATATTAGGTTTTAGTGAACTGTTGAACGTCTAAAAGTTAAAAATCTTTTTACAAAAATTGAAGTGAGAATGAGACGTAGTCACAGATCTGCCAATGAACATGATTTCCATTCGGGAAGGAATTTAAGTAAATTTCCTGAATATGCTCAGAAGTATCCGTCTCTCTGTAGGATGCATCTATCCGATGTTAAAAGAAGCACCCATCATCCATGTGAGCCTACTATACGACAAATTGACAGAGACAATGTTTTGCATAAGCTGCCAGATGAACATTGCCGTAACACTACCTTGTGCACTGCAGGTACTCAAAAATATTTTAATAAAATACAGTGAGTCCTCTCATGATGGCCATCTGTCTAATATGACAGTTATGATGAGTATTTCAGAGAACATAACTAAACATTGGTATTGAGCATCACCAAAAACGACCACTTCCGTAAGACTGAAATCATATAGAAGAATAGATAGCTATCTTAACGAGGATCTGTTTCACTGTATTTCGTCTCGTAGTTAATTAATGTTGCAGTTAATCAAAATGTTTATATCCAAATCCAAGAATTTAAATTACCATAATCTCACATTTACATTCCATAATTCTTAGAATTTAATTAAAGAGTATGTTGCTATAGTTTAAAATCGATCAAAATTAATTTTTCAATATTGATGAATAAATATATCTAGTTGTAAAATAAAAGTAAATTAAATGTCCCAAATAAGACTTATTGTTCGCAAATTTACCGCGAGCACAAAATTTTGTGAAGTAGGGATAATTCAGTAGTAACGTACAGTAGCAACATAAATGATTTCGTCTTAACATCACTTTTTTCAATATATTTCCTATTAAGGCGATAACTTCGCATAATGTTGTTAATTTTCATGTTTTGTACGCATGTACACAGTAAAACCAAAAAAAAAAAAAAAAAGAAAA
>KK113748.1:380658-391616 GCA_000611955.2 Stegodyphus mimosarum
TTTACGCATGTAAAAAAAAAAAACAAAAAAAAAAAAAAAAAAGAGAGAGAGAGAGAGAGAAGAAAATTGAAAAAAGGGAAGGGAACATTTGTATATGTTCCTCTCTGTTCGGCAGATCCGCATTCGCAAAATTCAACTTGCGTTTCTCATGTTTTAAAAGTGCGACTTGAAACACTGTGGAGAATCGTTCCCTTTATCTCCACCAGATGGCAGCACTCACAAAGAAAAGATTCTGCTCGTAGTGCATTCTGAGATTAGAGAACGTTCTGTTTTGAACACTGCTATGTAGACCAGCATGTAATCTAGTCACTGTAATTACAATATTTCCTGTATTGTAATTACAATGTACTCCTGCCAAATCTTTTCCGTGATGTATTTGTTATTGTTAAACTGTCTCTCTCTCTCTCTTTTTTTGTTTTTGTTTTGTTTTACTGTGTACATGCGTACAAACTGTGAATTATGGATGGCATTAATTAATGGATGGCATCTGCACACGTTCTAATCCAGCATTCTACAATACTTTATCTTAAGCAACCATATTGTTGCGTGCGCACGGGTTTGCATTATATTGAATGCAAACACGCTCGATGATAGGTTGATAAAATTTATTTTATCAAAAGAAACATTTCAGAGTCCTGGGATTTTCCACAGAAATACTCATACAGGTGTTCACAGTAATCAGTAGTTACACTTCAAACTAATAAGAACGATAAACGCAATGCAATGCAAAGTGCATCTAAAGAGAAAGCTACCCGGAAATATCTCAGTACTCCGAACTCACGGTGAACTAACAACAACAACAACTGAGAGCCGATCCTCTCACCAGCCTTTTATAGTTTTCTCCCGGCCGCCGAGATAGTACATTCTGCATCTCGAGATTACTGGAAGGCAATATCAGGGTCGAATTACGGCTACAGCTAATATAATTATCAATTACATTTATTTAATTAGAATACCTACTACGGTGATACATGGACGGGACCAAAATGTCGACAAGTTTGGGGACTTTTGACGATTTCTCGCCAAATTTAGCGACAAAAATTAGTCGCCAATACCGTTGCCAGCTTAGCGATATCTAGCCGAGTTACCGACATACCCATTTACTCAATGTTAAATGGACTTGTCCCTGTATTCTTACTTTCCGGCATGCATTGGTCTTTTTAGATTTTTTTATGTTACATTATACAAAAGAAGTACGAAAACTTTTACTCATAATTTCACTAAAATCACCTATGTAAGTACAAAAATTCGTAATATTGCCCCCTACCAAGGATTGCATGTCCCGAGCAGTACAATGACTAGACAGGAAGCCATATTTACAACAACGGAAATTAATGCAATACTAACACAATAATTGCAATAAATGACATAAAACAAATCAAATGCTAAATCAATAAACAAATGGGTAAATTCATATACAAATAGGACTATGGTCCTAGTATAGTATTTACTATGGAGACTACATTCTATAGCCATAGTGAAAGACTAACTTGTCGTAATGAACAACTTTAGGCCTAGAATTCGGTGCCTTACGGATTGGAACCACTATGTCGCTCAGCCTGTTCAGGACTGTGTGGAGACCATCCCAAGCTGACTGTAGTTTAGGAGAGGATCCTTTCTGTCGAATCGGATTCCACAACCACACTTTGTCACCTTTGTTGAATGTTGAATCAATGTCGTTTAACTCTACTGTCGTATCGGGTCTTAATCTTCTCCGTCACCAAGTTGAACCGCGCTTGTGCAAAATTGCGTATCACTTTAAACCGTCACTGGAGGACTTGGATGTACTCCTCAGGCCCTGAAGACGCATCTGGAGGGTCACCAAACCAGAGATCACAAGGCAGACGAAGGTCACGACCGAAGGGCATCTGTGATAGAGAATAGCTGGTAGTCTCGTGGACAGCACTGTGACAGGCCAGTAAGAACTGTGGTAATCTCTTGTCCCAGCCCTTTTGATTTCGGGAAACCACAAAGGCGAGGTTATTGAGGATTGCTCAGTTAAACCTCTCTACTATGCAGTCTGAGAGGGGATGTAAAGTTTATAAGGTTTCAACTTGTAATATCTTAATCTTCTTGCTAAACATTCGCTGTGAAACCCTATGTGGAGGACAGTGAGCAAATCTAGGCTATGTCCTTTAGTGTTGAAGAACTATAAGTCAGAAGGAGGGTTTAAAGTGACCCTTTAATTCAAATAATTACAACTCTCCGACTTGAGAGTAAGCCACTACTTGGGCTGAATTAAAATAATATAAAATAAAGCGTGTTAACAATTCAATAACCTAAGTTTAACTTTAAGTAGGACGGCGACGGAAGCCTAACTCTCAGTGAAATGCAATAATGCGAATTTCATGAGTAAGAACTAGTAAATGCAATTGCCTATGAAGGCGAACTTTCACTAGACAGAGGAAATATTTGCGCGCATAGCCTTACGGCGATAAATCCAAGACTCTCTCTCTCTCTTTTTCTCGTTAACTCCTGCCTTTTAAACTGCTATCAGATATATGGGATTTGCGTAATAATCTCGCTCGCGCTAAATTCGGAAAGCAACTGAAACTTCGAGATATCGATAGGAAAGTTCAAACTAAAAATAACTTGGTTAGTTAAAATAAAAAATGCTACAAGTTGTCTTATGAATTTTGTCAATGCATTCGAAAGCCGTGCAATTCGAGAGCCGGCGAGCGGCCGAAAATCAACGAAGGGGACCGTATGAGTTCTTTAATTACTATCGAGAGAAACTTTGTTCCTTGATCGGAATATAACTGAAGACGCACTCCAAACCTGGAAATCCAATGCTGTATCATTAGTTCTGCTACCGTGACAGCCTCTTTAGCAGGAATAGGGTATGCTACAGGCTGTTTGTTGAAGAAATCAATGAGGTCCCAGGATGTCAAAGGCGATGCGTTCAAAGGGAGATCCTACATTGTAGCGTTGCAGCTTCCTTCCGCTGCGTTTCTTCGGGCCTTTCCGACTCGCACAGGCATTGCAGGACTGGCACCACTTTTGCACGTCATCCATTGCATTGCTGCAGTAGAAGCACTCTGAAACTCTCTGCAAAATCTTCATTATTCCGAAGTGGCCTTCTGTAGAGCTGCTATTTAGTTCTTTAAGGATGTTCGGGATCTGGAATCTTCGAAGTATCAGCTTGCATCGATATGCCTTTCCATTATCCGATTCGAAATTCTGGTAGAAGACGCCGTTTCGAATATAGAGTGAGTCCCAGAGAGCCCAATATTGTTTTGTAGTAGGACTATAGATCGAAGTGTCTTCCAGGTAGGTTTCCTGTTTGAAGGATTCATTAATTCAGTTATGGATTTAAGGTTGCTGTCTTCCAGATGGTTATTTGTGACGTCTTCATCACTCCATGGGTCTGGGTCAGATGATTTGTAAATTGACGTACGACTTGATTAAACAGCTCGTATTTCCCTTAGAACTTGGAAAAATATCGGCAGCTTTCTGGGCAAGGTCTTCTAGGCTGGGCGTCAGCATATGATCCCTTCCGATGACGGATAATTATGTCATATTTCTGGAGTCTTTGTATCCACCTGTCTATTTGAACCTCGGAATTTTTTAAGAGCAGGTCAACGATGCATGATCTGTGCGGAGCAGGAATTTTTTACCGTAGAGATAATGATAGAAATACTCTATTGCTTTAACTAAGGTAAGAAACTCTTTTCTGGGGACAGAGTAACTCCCCTCCGGTTTCGATAGACCCTTGTTCCAGTAGGCCACGACATGTTCTTGACCGTTTATTTCTTGAGACAAAAAAGCACCGACACTCTCATTGCTTGCATCCGTGTTGGAAATAAATGGTTTGTCAAGCTGAGAATACATCAGGATTGGAGCAGATGTTAAAGCCTCCTTCAGTTTGCTAAATGCATCCTCACATTCTTTGGCCCACAAGTACTTTTGCTGTCTGTCAGCTTATGAAGGGGTCTTGCGACAGAAGAAAAATACTTCACAAATCTCCTATAGCAGGTGCAAAGGCCCAGGAAACTTCTCAGCTGAAGGACATTTTCGGGGGTTCTCCAATTTTTACCTGATGACAGCTCTTCGGGATTCGTAAATTGGGCTGAGATGACATGTCCAAGGTCAGTCATTTCCTGTTTGAATACTCTACGAGTTGCTTACTGGGCTGCCTCGAATTCCATGGTGTACACTAGAGCGCTTTTTAAATCCTTGACGTCCACGTTCGCAGAGGTTTCTGTATTCCAGGATCCCGGATGCCATAGATGAAGTAGTGCAAGAACAGAATTTTCCTTTTTTATCGAGCACTTCGAAATGCGAGATGAGACAGTCTTTCAACAAACGTTACGAGCTCCTGAACTGTTTCTGTGGTCTTCCGTTGACGAGATTCTAATTCAAGCCTGCTGTAGTTTTTGAAAAATTTCTCCCCAAAGTTCAGCTCCAACGCGCCGGATGGAGCTTTGAAGTCTGGCCTTTGGTTTCTGGGAACACTGAACGATATCCGCTGCGTCTGCTCCCAGAAAATCTTCCAAATGAAAGCCTCAGCTTGGGAATCCTATCCATTCGCGTTCGCCACTATAGGAAATTCTGTCTCATACACTTGCTAGGATGTCTTACTATGATATGTGGAGAGCTCCATAGAGGGACGACAAGGCCCAGGTAAAAATTTAAATATATCAGAATTGCTTTCTGCTGTCACTATGCATTTGTTTTAAAGTGTCAACTTTTTTGGCGACGGCAACAGAAACGCTGTCTTCAATCTGTTGAGCCTATTATCAATCTATTGTCAAAAAGATACGTACCGATGCAAATACTGATAAACTTTATATCTGTCCTCGTTTCCTTGACGTCTCAAGTCCTTCTGTTGAAATGTAAACGTTATTTCCATTCCCAATTAATAATTATATTCATTCTTGCACTGGCGAGCCAAGAAATATAAAACGCCCCCGTTTTGGAGATTTGCTTATTGATACGAAGTAATTCAGTCTGCTTCCCTTCTTCAATTCACCAAACTCGGGCAAATCTATGTAGTGCCTATGCATAAAACATTAAACGTTTGTAGGGGCGTAATTTCGGAAGTCGACTTTCTGTTTGCTTCTGAAGAAGAGTTCATTTCCAAGCTAGCCGATCAAAATGACTATACAACTAGGGGGATCAAAATACGTGAAGGACGGTCAGTTGATTAACATGAAACACGTGATCCTGACTTTCAAACCGTCTGATCTGCGTAAGAATATTAAGGCCGGATATTTAAATTGCCCCGTAAGATGAGTTATTCCGAATCTGACGCGATGTTTGCATTACCAGCATTTCAATCATTCTAAGAACTTCTTCCGTTGCAATCTGATGTGTGCACTTTCGTCGATGGTTGGACACGATTGTAAGGCCTGCACCGCTGTTCCACTGTGTATCAACTGCAGTGGTGAACATCCAGCTTTCTTACGTTCAGTACTTCGAACTCACGCTGAACTAACAAATCACAACAAAAACAACAAGTGAGAGCAGTTGCTCTCACTGGCCTTTTATACTTTTCACCCGGTCACCGAGATAATTCTAGTACTTTCTGCTTCTCAAGATTACTGGAAGGCAATATCAGGGTCGAATTACGGTTACAGCTAATTTACTGATCAATTACAATTATTTAATTACAGTACCCCAAGTTACGATTATACAGGAACCGGACCAAAATGTCGCCAATTTTGGCGACTTTTGGCTATTCCTACTCAAATTTGGTGATTAAAAATTAATCCGCAAAATCGTTGCTAGCTTGGCGTAACTCCCCAAATTACCGAGATACCCATTTCCTCAATGTTAAACAGACTTGCCCCTGTATTCTTACTTTTCCGGCACAGCTTCTCTCTCTGATGATTTTTTATGTTGCATTACACAGAAAAATACAACATTTATGTATAATGTCATTAAAATCATCAGTCAATGTACAAAATCAGTAACGATATATTACATTTATATATAAACTACTGTAATATGTGTATTTTAGTACAAAATCCACTGTTTCGAAAATGACATGCTGTTTTCTTTTAACTTTGTTCGATTGCATTTCCCATGTGCTAAGATTTGTAAAAATTGCGAGAGTAGTTTTTCAAAATTAGCAAAGTTTTAAATCCGGAGTGTCAAGTGAATTTAGTATATATGTATTGATATTCTAGTAAACTTTCTTGATTTTTTATTTGATAATTAGAAATTTAAAGCAAATAAATCAAGATAAAATTCAAACATTATTTCTGATTAATTTAAAAAAAAATTCAATTCTAAAGTAATTTTCGTAAATTTTTCGACAAAAATTTTGAATTTAAACCTATAAAAAATGTCCAAATCGTCTTAAAGTAAATAACATTTTAGGCATATTTTCAAAATATTTAACAACTTAAAATATGTAAATTTAACAATTAAAAATGTTTGGCTATGATTAAAACACTATGATTTTAAACAGTAACGATTCCAAATTTGAATATCATTCCGTTTGGCTTTGTTCAGATTCTTGGACTTATTTTTCATTCTACAGTATTTTTAACGAAATTTAACAAATTAAAATAAATTTCAGCTTAACATTTTAATTAAAAAAAGCCGAACTACCAGTTTTTGAAAAATTATAACACTATTCAAATTTTTAAAAAATGTTTTTTAAAAAAATATAATGCGTGATTAAATTTGTTTACTTCCATTAACATGTAGGGATTTATACTTATTTTAAATAACTAATTTAATTTAATTTGAAGTTCCTTTCCTATAAGCCTTCATTCCCCTAATTGTCAGTGCCAGAATATTTAAATTTGGTAGCGCACGTGAAGTTATGCAAATTCTACCAGTGGGGGAAAGGTTTAAGTACCAAGTTCTAGAAGGAAAGTTAGATAGTGTGGGCAAACTCTGTGCTTGTTGTAACATGAGCTTCGACTTAGCATTTATGGCCGGTTAAACGCGGCGTAATAGCTATTACTTTGCTGCCACTAGATTATCAGTGCTCTGTTAGGAAACAGGATAGTTTGAGCCCTGTAGCGTAATTCTACTACTTGTGACTATCTTCAAATCTTTATTTTAGACCTTAGTTACCATCCAAGCAGAGGCGTAGTTTTTTGAGTTGGCGCATTGTAAATTCATAAAGAGTGTAATAAAGGGTAATTTTTAACCCTTCTTCTGCACAGTCACTACTCTTCCAGCTTTCACACAAAAGTTACACAAGTAGACCATACAAACATATTATTCGCACTTTACCTACAGACAAAATAAGCAAGATTTTTAGGTTGCCACATTCTTATCTAAATCTATTTAACGTTTGCTTTTATGCAACTGAATATTAATTATCAAAAAGATAAAAGTAAATTAAAAAAATCTGAAAGCTTTCAGATTTTATATTATGCCCAAAGGGGCGTTTTTTAACGCTTTGTGTGTTACTTTTACACTGCTGGCCACCCAAATTGCAACACCAAGAAAGACAAGAGGTATCACAACAAAATTTATTTAATAGATAACATGTTGACCAAGTATCAAATGATTAAATTTATAGACTTCTGTGAAGTGTGGTTCCTTCTAGAATCAGTAGCCAGCGTAGCCGCCATTGTTGGAGATCATCGCTGGCTACACGCCTCGGCATTGATTCAAAGAGACTTTGGATGTGTTCTTGGGGTACAGCAGACCAAGCAGCTTCCACAGGACAGGACAGGAAAAAGTGCAGAGGGCACCACAACATAGTCATAGACAAAAATGGTATTGCTCCACTGCACTAACCTTTTTTGGCATTTAGTTGTGGTAGTAAATTACATTAATTTAACAAGTTATTTACATAACTAGAACAGATTAACTGGGGTGCAGGTAATTGAAGTACAAATATAATGTTACAAATAATTGCGTGTTCCAATTTGAGTTTTGGTCGTATGCTTGGAGGAATTTAACATTTGGGAAGGTGGATGTGATGGGAGTTATAATGCTATGTAATTTTTATGTAGGTGGTGTCGTTGCGTGAATGTGCACAGATTTTACAAAGTGCACAGAGTTCATTGTGCATAGAGTTCAATGTGCAAGCAGTATGGTACTCAAATATTGATGAGTGAGGATAGGAGCACTCCCTGTTGAATACCATACTTGAAGCAAGGGAGCATTTTAGATTGTCTCCATGGATAGTTAAATGGTGAAGCAGTAGATTGGGAGTCGTTCTTCACTGGAGGTCAGCAAACAGTCATGATTCTTTGGATAGCTGTGTGGTGGCACTTAGATTGCTAGGTATTCAACATTGCGTCAGTTTAGTTATTTATGAGTAGCATAGTTCTCTACCTTGTTGTTGTAGCTTGTCTATGATTACTTTGATGCTTTTGTAGGTTTGTTGATGGTTGATTAGGAATTTTGATTAGCAGCTTCCACACGCTGCCAAAGTTGATCTGGTGTGGCAGCTTGGATGTAATCTGGGTCAATCGTTCAGCAACCATGGACCACATGTTTTTTATCTGCGAAAGATCCGGACAGCGAGCCGGCCAGGGAAGCAATTCAATCTATGGATGGACGAGGAACCCTTGGACAATGCGTGCCATGTGTGGTCGCGCATTATCCTGTTGAAATAGGGCTGTGGGCAAGCCCTGAAGGAAAGGAAGGACAACTGGCTCCAAACCCTCGGAGATGTAATGCTGGCTGTTTAAAGTACCGGCAATGCGTACTAGAGGAGTGCGAGAGTGATATCCAATACCGCCCCATACCATAATATCCGGTGCAGGACCAGTGTGGCGGTGCATAACGCAGCTGTTCAGCATCCTCTCTTCACGATGTCTCCAGACTCGAATCCGATCATCGTGGTGTTGCAGACAGAAGCGCGACTCGTCAGTAAAGACAATTTCATTCCATTCTGCCGTTCACATCCTTCTTTCATCGCACCTTGGCGGCGGAGATGTCTGTGGTTCTGCGTCAAGGGTAGACGAAGCAATGGACGTTTTGCGGACAGACCACTCTGCTGTAAACGGCATCGAATGGTAGGCGCAGACACTGGATGATGCGTAATAGACTAAATGTGCTGTGCTATGGTTCGTGATGGGACTGAGCGATGCGTCACAGCCATGCGTACAATGTTCCTGTTATCACGTGAAGTGGTGCACTGAGGTGGATGCGATCGAACACGTCCGTCCGTCGTACCCTCCTACATCCAACGGTTACATATCCGCATTACAGTTGTTTGGTTTCGTCCAACACTACTACCGATTTTCCTCAAAGATAATCCACACTCTCGGTAGGCCACTATCCTTCCTCTGACGAACTCGGATACTTGATCAAACGATGATCGCTGTTAACTACGAGGCATAATGGATCGTTTTTTTTAAAAAAAACACAAGAAAAACACAACTACCGAACTTGAAATCGTCGAAAACTCCAAGACTTTAATAGCGCTTTGAAGTGGCGCCACAGGCGCGCGTGATGTGCGTCTGCGCTGAAATTCTAATCATTTGCATATCTCACCTCCGCTAATGCATGTTGTAAATTTCATGTTATTTGCATACTTCTTTCAGGGTGTTGCATTTACGGGGGCCAGCAGAGTATTTATTAAATATCATGTTTTCGCCCTTAAACCATAGACTTCAATTCAACAGCCAATATCGCAAAATAATTTTAAAATTTGCAAAGTAATTTTTCGCGCGCTGGAGATAATTCCCCCCTCTCCGTACAGTGTTGCCATTGCTCGCTTTGAAATCATTTGAGTTTGTTAATCGAAACTTCTTTAATATCTGACAAAATATGAAATCGATAATAAAACAAATTCCAAATTAGGGTTTCCAAATGCCCATATTCGGTGGAGTATTACGTTATTCAAAATTTGATGGCTCTAGGTACCGTTGTTTTATCCAGTGCGAGAAACATACATACATTTATGTAGACTCTTTAGTATTTAGTTTCTTTAAATATAACACAGGTCTCAGTTATTTGGTGGCAACAATTTAAAAAGTGATTCGCTGTTTATAGTGAATCGACGCGAAATGCTAAAATGAAATTAATAGTCTTCTGTGCAAATTGGCCATTTGAAATAATAACTTTAAAAGAAAAATGCTGTTGAATTTACGTAAAATTCATAATTATTTTCAGCATAAAAAGGTTGAGCTTCCTAAAATTGCATCCTTTCAATTAACTTCAATTTTTTATTTATGTAAAATTCAATGAAATACTTTACTTACTATACTTCTCTTCCTGTTCCCTTCCCCCCAATTCTTAGTTATTATTTTAATTAACAATTTTCAGATGGAATTTTTAAAATGCTGAATGTTTCACTGAAAAATTTACTTTTTAATAAAACGCGAAAGTTATACAGAAATTGTATGACTGGGTATTACTAACCGTAAAGAAAACTAAACTAAATCAGCTGAACTAAGCTAAACTAAACTAAAATCGGCGCTTCCTTATCACGTCGGTCAGTTAGCAAAATCGGGAGATCAGTTGCCAAACTTGGCATCGGTTCTCTATTTTTTTCTCCTCTAAAACATTTATCATTTTAAAATTGTAATCAATTGGAATAAAAAAGATTAAAAAAAGATTTAAAAAAATAACCTTTACTTAAAACTGATAAAATAATTTATGGGCTAAAAAGAATAAAATAATTTATTATATAGTTTAATAGATTTATTATATAGTTCAAGAGTTATTATGTAGCTTAATTAACTACATAATAACTAATAATTAAGAACTATAATATATATTAAGAACTGTAATAAATACAATTAATAACTATATGAACTATAATTAACTGCAATAACTATAATTAACCATAATAACTAAACAATAATAAATACAATAAATAAGAACTATAATAACTACAATAATTAAGAACTATATAATTTATTATATAGTTCAATTGATTAAAACGTTTGTTTCCCAAAGTTCATTTCCAATTTTAAATCACGAGTAATGGAAGCGCGGGACGCTCTTGATAAATTTTTAAAGATAATAGTAGTGTGAAACGGCCGGTTCAGCGCCAGGAGGCGGATTGCGGATGAGCCCGGAAGCAGGTG
>KK113749.1:2463-15510 GCA_000611955.2 Stegodyphus mimosarum
TGATAAGGAATCTGTAAGGTTTCTGTCTGACAGGGATGTTGTCTTTTAAATTAATGTTATGTAAAATTGTATCACAACCAGTAAGTTCAGTTACAGAAGAAGCAAAAATGTTTTTGTACTTATCCAAAAGAATCATAAGCTCATGTTGCTGTTGTTCAGGTAAATGACTTAAGTCAAACTGACTTCCTCAGGGTTCAAACTGCTCACCAGTCTCAAGATTTGTAGAAAATACTGGCTGAATATCAGGCGTTTTAACATTAACAGGTGCCAAGGTGGCTAATTTCATACCTTTGTTAATGTGTACAATATCAGGAGAGAAATTTGCCACTTTAATAAAAAATTCATTTGTACGTTGCTTACTATCGACTGAACGTGCTACACTGAATTTGGCGTGCTGATGATAAGAAACAAGTTCAATAAGTACAGAAGATTGAGAAAAAGGTAAAAGGGAAGTTGAAACTTTTAGAATATTTTCAGAGAAAGGAGGAAGTTTATGCTTTTTCACAGAATAGCAAAAGATATCATTAGTCGAGTTATTTGGTGACATGCAATTAATTGAAGCATCAGCACTTGGCGCAGACATGTGAAGGTGCAAAGGCACCAATATGTGTGGACCTATCAAATTAGATGAACTGAAATCAATACAAAGTTTGTTTAGACTTAAAAAGTGTGTCCCTAAAAGTGCACCATATTGATCAGATAACTTATCAATAATGAGAAATTCAGTTTGAAAAATCTGATCCTGAAATTTTACAGGTAACAAAACTTTCTTTTTAACCAACACTTTGTTGCTTGAAATGCCTTTTAAATAAGTTTCACATGTTTCAATTTTCACTTTCTTGCCAAAATATTGCATATACCTAGCATTTAGTAAATTTACAGTAGCTCCTGAATCTAATAAAAATTTGAGTTTATTACCCAAAATTGAGCCATTTACTATAGGAAGAGGTGCTTCACCTAAAGAAACTGAATACACTGATGGTACCTTCAAAAGGGCTTCATGGGATGAACTGAAGGAATTGCTCTCCCTACCCCTTACTAGTTTAAATTCTGGTTAAAAACTGGAGCCTGAGGATTTAACTGAGTAGTGTTCCTCGAATTAACCTGCCCTGCAACCTGGTGTGCGTTGGGAGTTACACTAGCATTTCCTAGCTGTCGAGCATTACCATACTGTCTTGTTCTAACATTGTTGTTAGTACCCTGAGATAGATTTACCATACAATTCCTCGCTAAGTGGCCTAACCTATTACATCTATAACAACGAGGGCCAACCTGTCTACTCTTAGCTGTAGACTTAGACATCAATGATTGTACTTGAGTTTGCAAGTTTCCTAACATGTTAGTTAAAGTAACTATGTTTTCCTGTTGTGCTTTAATTGCTGCTGTGAGTTCATCTTTGGAACTATTAGCCTGTGCAGCCTTAACTGTAACACCTGGAGTGGAAACTGCATTCACTTCTACAGAGTGAACATTATTAAGCTCATCTGCATGGGTTTTAAACCAAACTTCTTCTTCTGCTATAGCATGTTTCTTAGCTGCTACATATGTTTTGTGGTTCTGTGGTAATAACAGTCGCCTCAAATGTAAATGAAGGCCCTCAAGAAAAACAGACAAGAGTAAATCAAGTCTCTGACTTTCCACAGTGGGATCTTCCACTTTATCGACAGGTACTGTTTTACAAGAGAGTGCCTCTATTCTAGCAGCAAACTGCCTAACACTTTCTCTAGGCTTCTGAAAGGCTTGAATTAATGCTCTAATATTAGCATGTAAATTTTGAACAGTAGCAAATCTGTCCTTTAAAGCCTCAACCACAATTTCCAACTTAGTCTCATTCTTGAGACGAGGGTTATTGCGAATAAACGCAGCAGCTTCCCCATCTAATTTTACACGAATAAAAGTCAACTTATCAGAGTCAGCCCAGCCTACATGTGCTGCAACTAAATTGACTCTGTCCAGAAAATCATTAAGCTGTGTAGTACCTTCTGCTTCAGTAAAAGTGGGAATTGACACCAAGGGGTCAGTCCCAAAAACTGATATCCTACTTGCAGTAGGCTGAGGATTCCGACCCCCAGTTACACGGTTAATTAAAGGCATTCTAGTTGCCGCTGGAGTTAAACTCTTCCTTTTTGTAGGCATATTAACCAATTTAACTGATAATAGTGTAACACAATACACTACTACTGAATCAGTGTAAAAATGTAACACTGGTAAACAGTACAGCAAAATATATAAGCAAAATAGTGTAGCTTAATTAAACAATTAACAGCACTTTTAACAAGTTCTCATAAAAATATTATACCATAAATATTATACCATGAAATATTATACATACCATGAAATATTATTCATATCAATTATCGACATAAAGAAAATAATACCAGTAATTAATAATTACACTGCCACCACTCTTAGCAAAAGTAATTTTTAAAATTACGCTGGACCAAAAATGATAATTCAGAATACATGGCACCTTTTTTCGTGCATACAAGATACAAAATAAAATAGTAATTGCATATAACAAAATTCGCGAGGTCACGGCACCATTTTCTTGTTGGAGTTAAGTTTTTAAATTTTAAAATTCAATATCACATGAAAGTCAAAATTTGGATAACAATTCTAAATCACATGAATAAGACAAATACTGCATGGGTGTAAAAGTTGGCGACATACATAATAAACAACATATAGACTGTAAAACTTGTGTGTTCAAAATAAACAGTAAATAGCACCAGATAAACTCCAACAGATGATTTAAAGTTGAGTTGGGATTAAATTTAAAATAACTATTGGGTCTAGTGTTCTAAATTAAAGTGAAGACATTACTAGAAAAGTTAAATTAAATATAGGATTTATTAAGAGATAAACTGACTTAGTACAAAATTTTACATAGGTGAGGGTGGTGGTGTTCAAAAATATAAATAAAATTTTGCATACCGATTCCACATGGAGCCCAAAATTTACATACAACTTTCATAAAGATACGTGGATACACAATCAAGGCAGTAGATTTCAACAAAAATTTTTCTTGGTGGGTCATTTTGCTTTCTATAAGGAGAGAAAAATATAAAGGTTAGTTATTGAAATGTTTTGTCATTTTCTCGCCCTCCATAGGAGCCTTCTCTCCACCATTTCTTCCGACATCCTTCTCTGATAACGCAGACAGCTACTCGGGACGAAGCGACAGTTTTCTGGTCTCGTGACATCTTCATTTTCCTTCTCGCCGTCTGCCAACGTCTCCCCCTCGTAGATCGCTCCAAGCCTTTTTCTTCCTTTCGCCAAATACTCGTTTGGCGATCCGAGATGGTACAAAACAGGCCAAGTGCCCGGCAACCCGAGGGGAAAGAATGCACACAGGAAGGTGAAGAAAGGTAGTTCGAACGCCTGAAAATGGCGAATAATCGCCGATCCTCCAAGGTCATCAACCTGTCAGCACGAGCTAGCCTCGTCTCGGGGTCCCAATCCAGCATGGTGAAAGCCTGCAAGTAAGCGAATCACCCCGTCCCCTCAACCTTGGCGTAGCATATTTGTAGGTAAAAGTATCCTCTCCAGCAGGTTGCAGAAATCTCACTTGATGACAGAGGCTTCCCAGACCACTGTCTGGCGGGTGAAGGAAAATCGAGAACAAGGTCATAAATCTTGATTCCCCAAAAGGCAATGTAAAAAGTTTTCGAAAAGAATTAAGGATTTGTTTTTTAAATACTAATTAATACAAGAGCGAAGAAAAGTACTTCAATTAAAATATAATAATCACATAGAAAAATTTCTTACGTTTTCTACAACATCAAACACGACCACCATAATCAGAAAATAAAAATTACTTTAATTAAAATATAATAATCACGTAGGAAAAATTTTATGTGTTCCACAACACCAAAACGACCACCATAGTCAGAAAATATGGATCCCAAATTTAGCAGAAGAGGGGGCACATTAAACTTAATTAAAACTTTAAACACCAACTTGTGTAAGCAAAATCTTTAAAAAAACTTTAAAAATTGACCTTAAGGGTCAACTTAACAAGAGATTAAACATTAAGCAACCAAGTTAAGAATAAGTATTAACTAAGCAAAAAAAATTTAAATAGTTAACCAAACTACCTAAAGGAAAAAGAAAAAAATTAATTACTCAAGCAACTTAAAATCAGAGTTAACCAAAACTGTCACAAAAAATTTAAATGACAACAATTACTTTCAACAAGGCAAAGAAATTTAAGATCCACTGCAAAATAAAAACAAATTAATAACCTTTAAGTCTGATAGCAGAATTAAGTTAAATCATTACAATTAAGACATTTTAATTCACAACTAAAATGGCTAAGTATGTAATACATAACATTTGTGTTAAGTAATTCATCTGATGTAATAAATAATGAATGTATAATGTATAGTTTGAATAACTGTTATCAATTTTATAAAGCGTTTTTAATTGAACAATTATTTTTGCTAATGAAACTGTAAATGCATGAAGTTTCATGCAGTTCATATCGCATGAAATTATAATTAAGATTTAGTTTGGGGTTTCAATCTAGTATGCTTAAATAACCACACTAACCAAACATTATTAATATTTATTGGCAAATGCGATTACTATGCATCATTTATCACATTAACAAAAGATGTAGTTATTATTAATAATCATCGGATATTTTACTTAACAATAAAAATCATAGTAATAAAAGAAACTTTTGGTACAGACACTTTGTTAAAAAATTTCTAATAACTGAATGCAGAAAAAAGAATGATAAAATGTTTAATGAATTTAAAACTGGCAAAAAAAAATTTTTGTTTCAAACAGATTTTTGAATAAAAAGCTGCCGATTTCGAAGGCGATCAGACAAAACTCCTTTTTCAGAAGCAAAATATTTGAGAGAAACTGAAGGTCAGAGGAGCAATTACCATATCGAGGTAGATGTCAATGGGCTGAACAAAATAAAAATGTACGTAATGCTATCTGTCGAAGAACGTGATTTATATAAGATATTAGAATATTAAGATATTAGAATTTTGAAAGCTTTGTGAAAAGCTGAATTGTAATTAATGAAGATTTTTGTGAAAGTAAATGGCTTCAAACAAGTCCAGGTTATCAATTAAAGAAGCTGTTTGTGGATAGTTTTCTCAAAGTCAAAATTATTCACAAAGCATAATATTTTGCATTATTTCTCTTATTTTTTACAAATATCATATTTATTCAAAGTTTACCTCTCGCATTAAGATGTTAAACAGCATGCTTCACTCAACATTTTCGCACTTAGGCTTAGAATGGCAAATGCTGAAATATGCAAATGTTTTTTATGACGTGGGTTACACATTGTAAGAATGCTAGTATAAGCAAGGTGTAAAAGTGCTTTTCGCGATGAATGAAGTAAAATGGGAAAAACGGCAGATCTTTCACCATTTGGGGGGGAGGGTTTATTGTTGGTGCCCTAAAGCAGGGGTTTCTATTTTGAAGACAGCAAATCTTACTGGTTTCTCAAAAGCAGCCATATCAAACGTTTTCAAAAGTTGGAATCAGAACCCATAGTACTTCTCTAGAAGACGTAACTGAGGTTCGAGCGCAGTTTTCGAAGAGAGTGATTCGCGTCGGCTACGACGAATTGTAGGGTAGAACTGGGACTCTACTGTGCTTCAACTGACACAGATCGTCAACCAAGGCTCTTCTCAACAGATTTCGACTCGAACCATGGGCAGAGAATTACAGAGGATAAGAATGCATAGTCGAATAACTGTGAAAAAGCCATTTGTTTCTGCCCGACATGCAAGAATTCGTTTGCAGTGGTGTCGGGAAAGAAGACACTGGATATCTGAGGATTCGAAACGGGTAATGTGGTCGGATGAATCTCACTACACCTTATTTTGCGCTGATGGAAGACGTTGAAGTTGGTGAGAATCCCATGAAGCCATAAATCCATCTTGCCTTTCTTGCACTGTTTAAGGGTCTGGTGGGAGTATCATGATACGGGGCATGTTCTGCTTGCATAGAAGTGGTTCCCTGATGCTCCTCGAGCGTAAACAAACAGTCATAAAATACTTAGATATACTGGCAGCTCAAGTGCACCCTCCAATGTTGCATTTTTACTTTGATGGCGACGGATACTTCATGGACAATAATGCACCTATATATCGTGCCAGAAGTGTTCAAAATAGGTTCGGTGGACATCAGTCTGACTTCCAACACGTTGGCTGGCCACCGTATAGCCCGGATCTTAAGCCTATAGTAAATGTGTGAGATATGGTGAAAAGACGCATCTGACCTCACTCTACTCTTCCATCTAATTTACAAGATCTAAAAAGCTCTATAGCCAATGCATGGTATTCTCTGGACATAAATGTACTCCAGAAGCATGTAGACTCGATGCCGAAGTGAATCAGAGCAGTTATCCGTGCAAAAGTTGGTCCAATATAATATTGATATTGGGTTTCTAATTCATTGGCTAGTGTATGTAAAAATTTAAGAAGAGTTTCAGTGATAAAGCTGGAGATGGTACCATGTGATATGCGTAGAGCAGAGATTCCTAAATATTGTGACTCGCGGAGTCTCTTAATCCCAAAGAAAAGGAGTACTTAGGAGTAACATTAGAAGATGAAAAGGAGATAAATATTAAGGTAATGTAAAAATCAGACATATCTAAACAACAGTACAATATCCATGCAATGGAACTATTTTGAAAATTTTGAAATTTGCAATAATATCAGTTTTCTCTCAACTACAAAGCGATAAGCATGGTTTTTTCAAGACTTCGCCAAAAAAACGTTATTTCAAAATTCCATGAATCAAACGATTTGCATTACAGAGATCATTAATGAGAGCAACGATAAAAAAGATGCGTACAATAAATACATCTTTATATTATTATATCAATTATTATATACCGTTCAAATAAAATAAATATTCTTTGATTATTCTCTACTCAAAACGTTTACTGTCCTTTACAATAAAGTATTTCAATTTAATTTTACTAATTAGAGTGCACTGCAGAACAACAGGTGACCTAAATTAAGATACAACATAAGGTAACATACGTTTCATGAGGCATGTATGGTTGCAAATTTTGGCAAAGTTACCGTATTCTAAGTTCATTTGATAATAACTGCAGACATGAGTCCGTAACACTTAGCCGGCAACCACTTAGCCGACGGGACACTTAACCGACACCAGTTTGCCGACAGGACATTTAACCGGCAGTTAGCCGATACGGACAGTTAGCCGACAAGACATTTAGCCGACACGGACAGTTAGCCGAAAGGACATTTATTTGACAAGGACACTTAGCCGACAGGAATTTTAGCCGACACAAAGAATTAGCTGTCAGGACATTTACCTATGGAACACTTAACTGTCAAGACATTTAGTCAACAGGACACTAAGCCGACAGTGACGTTTAGCTGACTCGTAAATTATTTAAGGGGACGGTGGATTTTAAAAGTTAAGTTTTTTAAGTTTTTGTGTTTTCAACAAGAAATTTTATACATATACATATTATAACATCCGTTTATAAAATATATGTTCGAAATTTCAATTTATTTGAAATTAAAAATTTTTAAAACAAATAATTATTTATTAATTATTAATTAAAAATTTAAAATGCTCCTTGCTCTCTAATTTTCAATATTTTTTCCATTAAGTTAGTTATAAAAACTCGATAAAATTTTCTGTGTATCCGTTAGTAATTGAGGAATTAGAAATTTTTAAAAAGGATTTTTGTGAATTTATATCCAGTTTTCGGAAAAATGTCACCTTTTGTTAAACATTATCACAAGTTTAAACTTCTTAATAACCTCATATCCAAAAATGCATACAAAGACCTACTGTAACATATAACAAGATAATTTCTTCCAAATATCATTCATTTTTAACTAAAAATGTGAGGAATGGCGCATTTTCAAAGCATATGAACTGCGAAAACATTTGTTTTGAGAAAATCAGATTTAAAGTTTTTCTTTAAACTTAGCTTTAATATATGGTCATGAGAAACAGCAAATTAACTTTAAATGTGAATTTGTAAACACTAGATAACATTTCCGTATCATTTAACTATTTTTAATATCATAATATTAAATATGACAAAAATAAACATATCGCAAATTGGTATGTCATTCGAAGTTACAGGTAGAAACAATTTATGCATTGTATCCAATGAAACTTTTAAAATTCACCCGCACCATAAGTTTTACCTAAATTTGTTACATTTACATTATCTTTCAATGCTCTACAATATTTTTACTATTTCTGTTGTTTTACAAGCAGCTAAACTTCTGGTTTTGCTTTGGTTCAAGCGACGTTGATCACACTTTTTTGCAATGAGTAGGGAAAAAGAGTTTGTTTCCTCCTGTTCTACGCGTATAGCATTTACATAACCAAAGTTAAATTCATAGTTGTCAGTACTGACATTTCTACCCCTTTACAAATATATTACTGATGTTACATAAATTAAAAGATCAGTAAGTAACTGTTGAAATACATTTTTTAAACATTTTCTCCAAAATCTAAAGGGCGTAAAGTTTACGTTGTTCACACATTTTTAAATGCTTGTAACGTTTTTAAATGCTCGGCTTTTTGCATACGGTGTTATTACGTATATGGAATATTACGAGATTAAAAAAACAAATTCAATATTTTAGTTGATTTTTAGGGATTTTAAAGTCCACCGTCCCCTTAAATTTACTATCAATTACAAAAATTCCCGACTTCTCCATAAGTTCAATATTTAAGTTATTTTTTTCACCTATCAGTAAAATTCATTTTTCGGTTCTTAAATATCTCATATGTGCTTTTAATTCTCGTATAATTTAGTATTGTTTGTTATATATCGTGCTGTTTGGTGTGTATTGGCCAAATTGAGAAAGAGAATTGAAAAATTTCTTGTCAGGGAATATAATTTAGTTTTCGAAAGGAAAAAAGAATTTGTCACTTACGTCACGACGGTTACTTAGTTACATTTTAATGTGGAATCTGAAAACATTGTCCGTAAAGCTTCTTCATTTAATCAACTGGGTTCCTTCGAACACTTTCAGATCATTAATAATTTTTCTTGTTTACTTAAAGATATTAATTTTCCAATCTGGCTCTTCCTAATGCTTTCAAATTTGTAGGAAATTAAAAGCGCGATTTTGTAACATTTATTGACCACGCCTCTCGCTTAAAATACTTACTTAGGTTAATGTTTATAACATCAATACTTTCGTAGTTCGTTTCTCAATCTATGGTACTCAGACTACAAATGGTCATTTTAGATTCTCAAAAAAGATTTTCAAAAGTAAATTTCAAATTAACGTTGTATACCACTGCATAGCTGAAAATCTGAGATACTGGTAACTACACATGGCAGTCTTAGACTCTTTAATATACCAAACTATTGCAGGAAACAATAGTACAGTCCATGGGCTCGGCGGCGAAACCCGCTGCGCCGGAGCCCTTACCCAGATTGATAAATATACAATGTTTAACGTGTAAAGAGCATTCTGAGGGTGCAAATAGAATTTCAAAAAAAAAAGTAGTTCCAGTGTGGAACTGACAGGAAAACGGAATTTCGTTAGTGGAAGGAACGAAACCACTTTGAACAAAGTAGTAATGAAATGTGAAAGAATTGAATCTGAAAGCATTGGGAAGAGCGAGACTCATTATCGGCTTAATGTCCTGTCGACTAACTGTCTGTGTCGGCAAAATGTCCTGTCCGCTAAGTGTCCTGGTCGGCTAAATGTCCTGTCGGCTAAGTGTCCCTGTCGGCAAAATGTCTTGTCAGCTAACTGTCCATGTCGGCAAAATGTTCTGTCCGCTAAATGTCCTTGTCGGCTAAATGTCTTGTCAGCTAACTGTCCTGTCAGCTAAGTATCCCTGTCGGCTAAATGTCTTGTCGGCTAAATGTCTTGTCTGCTAAGTGTGCATTGTCGGCTAAGCCTCCGTGTGGGCTAAATGTCTTGTCGGCTAACTGGTGCCGGTTAAGTGTCTCGTCGGCTAAGTGTCCACGACAGCAGACGAATGCCTGGTTCTGCGCTTAAAAGAGTTTTGTATTTTCTTCTCGTACTTGTTAGGTGGAGAATCTCGCTACACGGTACTAGATATGCACTAAGGAAAGGGAGCAATACTAATTTTACTTTCCAAGACAATATTTTGAATTCATCTTGTAAGTGCAACCAAAACTCCAGCAAACTTTAATTTTGGAACGCGATTTTTAGTTCACTGTAAAATATCGAGTCTATAAAGAACTTGTATTCTCCTAAATTTATGCTGACTCTGTTTTTCTCTTACTAAACACATTTAGAACCCATTTAAAGCCTTCAGACATCTTTTCTAGATCTGTTAGAAAATAATGCGTAGACCAGTCTTTCAAAGCTTCGAGATGCTCATGAATAATTTTCTGTTTTTGCTAAATTTTCATATTACTATTATCATTCAAGAAGCTTTCATAAAACAAACGCTATCGATATTTTCCTTTTACTTGCACTCCTAACCAACGCATAATTTTCCTCTTAAAAGAAGACAGACGTTTCTGTCAAAAACTGCAGCATTTTGTCTTCGCCATGATGGACTCACTTCGTTCATTTTAATAAAAACTTCTGTCAAATATTAAAGTTAACATACTCATTCTTCGTCATTTACAACAGTGGCCAGTAGAGCAGTGATTCTCAAACCTGTGGGGCGCGCCCGCCTAGGAGAGCGCGAGCACACTAGAGGGGGGCGCGAGAATATCCAAGAGAAAATATTATTTAAAAAATTGATTAACTGACTGAAAGGAAAGCACACATAATACATTTCGACATATTTAATAATTAACTTAGTAAAGTAAAACAATTCCTAAGTCAAAACTTACTTTATCAAAAGATACCCCACAAATTAAAAAGAAATTTAATCCTTGGGCCTGTCTTTCAGAGCAAAGGTTCGCGAAGGAAGGCTTAATATTAGAAATAGCCACTCTCAGTTCTGTTTCTATATTTGCACGAAATCTATATTTTGCCTTCAAAGAAGTCGCAGCAGTAAATCCAGTTTCACAAAGGTAGGATGTTGAAAATGGTAATAGAATGCGAAATGCCCTTGTTTTTAGCGCAGAAAAATAATCCTTTACTCCTGCCCAAAATTCAAACAGTGATTTATTACTAAATTGTCTTTTGGTTTCCCCACTTGTCGTGAAGTCTATGAATTTTTCTTTTTCATCAATTGAGAGTCTTTAGGGAGGTCTTATGAAATGGATCCCTAACCCACTCGTAACTTGTTATCAGTTTGTCGTCAGCAAGAAAATACTTTTTAAAATTCTTTGCCAGCATGGCTAAATGATTTTCAATGGTTACAAAAAGAACTTTTACATGTGCTTCTTCAGCCTTGTAAAGTTTAGTACAATCATTCACATTTGCAAATATTGTTAGGTTTTTTTGCGTCAAACTTCTGCTCCACAATCCCAGTTTTCTACAAAAAGCATTAACTTTATCATTCATATCCAACATATGTGTATTTGCTCCTTGGAGATGAAGATTCAAATTATTTAATTTCCCGAATATGTCGACCAGATAACTCAATTTTATCACAAATAAACTATCGCGAAAATTCTCGGATTCCGGTCTGTTTTCTTCTTCTAGGAGAATGGCTATTTCTTCTGATTCATAAACACGTTGCAAGAATTTCACACGTGATAACCATCTTGCCTCGCAATAAAATAGTAACGCTGAATGTATTGCACCCATGTCTTTACAAAGTGCGGAAAAAATTCTTGATTTCAGGGAGTCTCATTTTGATATAATTTACTACGGTTACAACCGTAGTTAACACAATATTCAGACCAGGACTCATTTCTTTGGAAGCCATGCAATGTGTCGAGACGTACTGAGGCGACTTTTGTTTTACAAATGCTTGTATACTTGTTCGGAAGATCGGTGCATATTCCGACGCAATTTTTCCATTCTATGTTTGTCTCGTTCATAAAATCATTTAATATAGCAAATAATGCGAGCACTGTTGCTTTGAGTTCTATTGGTTTGCAGAAAAGTAGTTCTACTACTGACATATTATCACAAAATTGAACATAAGCAATGAAATGGGCATCTTTATTACTATCTGTTGCTTCTTCAAGCTGTATTGAAAACAATTTTTCACTCAACTTCGAGAAAAGCTGACACTGCACATCTTCAGCTATATCACCAATTCGACGAGCAACAGTATCATTTGAAAGAGGTATTGTCTGCAGTTGTTTTGAAAACTTATCTCCAAACATAGTTTCTACAATCTTAGTTGCTGCTGGCAAAATAAGCTCTTCACCAACGGTGTGAGGTTTTTTACATCTGGCTATTTTGTATGAAACTTTGTAGGATGCAATTAAAGCTTTTTTATTCACAGACAAAGTTTCTTTAAAAAATGATTTTTGCTTTTCATATGATTTTAATTTTAATTCGAAGAACTCTCTGGGTTTGTTGACGTACTCATCATGAAGCGTTTCCAAATGTCGTTAAGTTTATTATGTTTCATGCTGTCTGCGGCCGACATGTTTGAGCAAATAATGCATAGGGACCTTTCTTCTGCTTCAGTACTGGTAAAACCCAAATTTAAGTATTCTTGGGACTATTTTCTTGATTTTATTTTCGGAACCACGCTCGTCTGTGTACTTGTTGATGCTTGACTATCGTCTAATGCTCTCTTACGCCCGCTTAAAAAATTATTCATGAGTCTGCATAAATCTGCTGCCGTCAATATTTAATACGGTGAATTGCAATTAACACGAAAACATGTAAAACATATATACACAGTCCAGTCACATTAATGTGACCACCACGTACTTTCCATGTCAGAGTTAAATAACCAATCACAGAAGGCAGGTGGCAGCACAGTGCAGTTGAGCGTATATAAAGGGTGTGTGAGGGCTTCGGAAAACATTTCAATCGTTGGCGTAATGCAGAAACGAAGCGATTTATCCGACTTCCAAAAGGGCATGATCATTGGCTTTCGGGCCAAGGGTGGAAGCATTTCCGAAACGGCTGAGTTTGTGAACTGTTCGCGTGCCGCCTTGGTAAAAGTGTACCGTGCATGGCAAAATGGGACTGTCCAAAATCAGCGACGTGGCAAATG
>KK113749.1:16322-34257 GCA_000611955.2 Stegodyphus mimosarum
GTGGTTTTTCTGGCTTTTGACAGATGGTCACATTAATGTGACTGGACTGTGTAACATACGATAGATTCGATAGCGATTGATTCGAATGAGAATTGAAACTTGCGTTATCGAACATTTTCCTTCTTCCTATGAGAAAACATTTGCTCTGCGCGTGCTCGAAACGGCTTCCACAAACCATATTACTTATTTTTTCGCTTTTCTTTAGTCATGTATCTGTTTTATTTCTTTTATTATTCAAAAAAACATATTCCCAGTTTCTAAATTTAGCTCACCCTGTCTAGGATAACTTTCATTAAACGAATTTTTGTACTTTCATATTCTTTTAACGTTATCTTCCTGTTTGGCTTTCATTTCAAATATAATATTTAAATTTTCCCGCTTCCATTCGCTTCATCTCTTTACCGACCACTTGGCAAAATGTCAGATGTGGTTTCTCGCTAACGTTGGCTCGCTTTTACTCTTGTTTTCGCAGTTAGTTAAAAATAATTTAAAAACAGAAATTAAATTACTCAAATGCGGGGGGGCGATGAAAATTATGATTGAAAACTGGGCCGCGAATGATGAAAGGTTGAGAAACATTGCAGTAGAGAGTTATGTCTGTCAAAAACGCAATTCCGTCAAACGTGTTTTCCTCTATACAACACTTAATCGTACATCAGCATGTAGTAGGACGGCTCATGGTAGGCTCCCAGTTTTCACACAACAGTTTAATAAGATCAGGGCTGCATACAATTTATTATTTTTATAGCGCCATTCAACACTGCAATACGCTGAGAAGACACTTTCCTCGAGACTAGGGAGTATCTATGAGTAATGAAATTTGTGCTGCTATTTTCTTCGCTTTATATTTAATTTTCGCAGTTATCTCAGTATAGTCAACAGAGCATGCTATCTTGGAGTTATTTTCAGTAACAATTTCTCATGGAAGAATCACGTGACCCAAGTATGTGGAAAGGCCTTCAAAATTATGTTCAGATTGTTCCTACTGTTACAATGCGAGCAACTGCCTCTACATCTGAAGAAGAGACTCTATCTTACGGTCATTCGACTGATTCTCACATACACTTCCCCTGCCTGGACAAACGCAAAAGACAAGGACTACAAAAAACTTCACGTCCATCAAAACAAGTTCTTAAGAATAATCACCGGAGCTCCCTACTTCATCAGAAATCGTAGTCTGCACTCGGACTCAGAATAAATTCAAGAATTTATTAATCACATCAGTGAAAAATTCTTCAACAGAGCGATTAGCCACAACCCGGCTAATTTCGCTAATACCTTAAGCTACGAAATACCTGATGAAGATAAACTTCTTCACCCATTCACGACTCACTTGTTACAATCTACCTAAACCGAACAATGTAAGCTACTCGTACTCACTCAGGACTTACTAAATTAAATTTGATGCTTTTATGGATTATTTGTGAAATTATGAACCTACTGTGCGTTTATATATGTTGGCCCAATTTTTACGAACAATTTAAGGGGCCATTTTCCCTATTTGTGACAATTCTTTCATTGCAAAGTACAATCTTTGCGTTTCGAGTGCTGTCAACATTTGGACTTTGCTACGCCGCCGATAGGCCAAGTAACTCCTGGCTACCAGAGTCCAGCAAACTCGTAGTGTTTTGATTGTTTTTTCCTTAAAAGACCAGTTTTAAAATTTTGTATTTGTGCGTATCCAAATGACCAGAAGCTTGTTGCTGCGTGTTCCTTTATTTAATGACGAAGATAATTTACTGTACATTTAATTACAATTTATTTACAAGCCGTATGCCACCTGGCATGTTTTACAAGCGTTATGCCCCCTGGCATGGATACGTCACTTTACTTTTCTGCCACCTGGCAGATACGATGTGATTATACACAGTCCAGTCACATTAATGTGACCACCACGTACTTTCCATGTCAGAGTTAAATAACCAATCACAGAAGGCAGGTGGCAGCACAGTGCAGTTGAGCGTATATAAAGGGTGTGTGAGGGCTTCGGAAAACATTTCAATCGTTGGCGTAATGCAGAAACGAAGCGATTTATCCGACTTCCAAAAGGGCATGATCATTGGCTTTCGGGCCAAGGGTGGAAGCATTTCCGAAACGGCTGAGTTTGTGAACTGTTCGCGTGCCGCCGTGGTAAAAGTGTACCGTGCATGGCAAAATGGGACTGTCCAAAATCAGCGACGTGGCAAATGTGGTGCACCACGGGCCATAGATGACAGAGGCGAACGACGGTTGCGGAGATGCGTTCGGGCAGATAGACGGGCTACCGTTGAGCAACTGACCACCAAAATGAACCAAGGGGCTACCAAAAGTGTCTCCCAAAGTACTATTCAGCGAACATTGCTGCGTCTGGGCCTCCGAAGCAGACGCCTGGTTCGTGCACCTATGCTGACTGCTGTTCATCGACGGCGAAGGCTAGAATTTGCACGCCAGTACAGCAGCTGGACGTCCACTGAGTGGCGACAGGTTGCGTTTTCGGATGAATCGCGTTTTATGCTCCATCGGACAGATGGACGTTGGCGTATAAGGCGTGAAACCTCTGAAAGGAACCACCCTGCAACCATTGCCGGAACGGTCCAAGCTGGAGGCGGGAGCATTATGGTCTGGGGAATGTTTTCCTGGCATTCTCTAGGTTCACTGATCATTGTGGAAGGCACAATGGATCAATACAAGTACGCATCTGTCCTTGCGGACCATGTTCACCCCTACATGCGCATTGTTTTTCCTCAGGATGATGGCATCTTCCAGCAGGACAATGCGAGGTGCCATACAGCTGCCAGTGTACGTGCGTGGTTCGAAGAGCACCAGGATGAGTTTACCGTCCTCCCCTGGCCAGCAAACTCACCTGACTTAAACCCAATCGAGCATCTGTGGGACCATCTCGATCGAGTTGTTCGCGCCATGGATCCTCAACCGCGTAATCTAGCGCAGCTGGCCACGGCATTAGAGTCGGCATGGCTCAACATCCCAGAGAACACCTTCAGGGACCTATGTGACTCTCTTCCTGCACGTCTCGCAGCAGTCCGCTCTGCGAAAGGTGGTTATTCTGGCTTTTGACAGATGGTCACATTAATGTGACTGGACTGTGTAATTGACGATAGGAATTCAATAAACAATTTATATAGCAACTGTAGATGCTGAAATCAGTAAAGTAAAAACTTTGATGTCCTAAATAAAAACATATTATTTATACGTATTATTTATATTATTTTGTATTTTTTATATTATTTTTGTATTATTTATATTATTTTTGTATTATTTATATTTTAACTTATCCCATATTATTTCTACCTGTTTTTTACTCAAAAAGCAATCACTACCAATTAATTGCTGTTTGTCAGAACAGATGTTATTTTATATTGTACTTAAAATTTTTCTTTAATGTTTCTGCATACACGTATTGTTTTTCATATTGTACAGTAGTTTGCAAGCTCACCACGTTTCGGCTTCGACACATCTCAGCACATGTTTCCGGCCAGCTGTCCCCACCTATCTGCCCTTTTGCAGCTGCTCCAGACATGGCTTGTTTATCACCGAAGCTCAGGGCTTCACTTCTCTTTTTCTTTTACAAGACTATCTCAACAAGAGAAACTTCACCTTTGAACTTTTACATACGCCAAGACCCTAAGGTGACTCATTCAGGAATCTGAAAAGAGCAGGAGTAGTGCATCTCCCGCTGCATGCCAGAATAACCAACAAAGTATCAAAGTATTTCAGGAGCCCACTAGTGGCCGAGCAGTAAACGTGTCTGAACACTGGTAGTTCGGTTCGGAGCTTGAATCCTGGCAAACGGGCTGGCTGCATGGGCATTTTCGTGTTTTTCACTATTGTAACATACATTCAAGCCAGTTTCCCGTAGAACGTACACCAGGAAGGCATCCCTCCCCTTAAGTATTCTTTCCTGTAAATTAATAAACCAGCCAAGGTGTTTCATTTTTTATTAGATTCTTGATGCTTTGGTGTTTTCCCCTGGCATTCAGCATAAAACTTCGTTCCTGCTCTTGCCAGTATCCTCAGAGAATCTCAACTGGGCCTGACATATGATGAAGTCCGAAGATGAGAGTTCTCCATACGAGGTAGAAGTGAAGATGTGATACGAGAAGAAGCTCTTTGCTTCGATGTTTTTAAAGCAACGCTTGAGATTGGTCACGTGGGATGTGGTGGCGAGACTGTAACGCCTAACGTGTTTGAGGAGAAGAACTCATGCAAGAGTTTAAATATTTCACTTCATACGCTTACAATAGTCTGCAAAAAAGAAATTCCTCTTGATAGCTTTGTAGGTATGTATATGGAACTCTTAAAGCTACTGTTCCGGCGACGTAAGTAGATTCATCTATTTTTAGGGTGAATTCGGTATACCTGATGCGACTTTTCCGTCATCATTCATATTTCCGATTCATCCAAGAAGGATATTATTTGATGTACGAAAATACGTGTGAGTAGGATATGGTACAAAATAGTTAGCTGCTGAGTGAGCGTGTGCACTGAATTTGTTCACGTTAATTTTGTGATCGATTGATACAAATATTAAAATTAGTGCATTTTTAAAATCAAGTTAACATCTCCCTTCAAGATGAGGGGGAAATAAATCTTCCCATGCTCCATTCCTTTGAATTGTCAAAACAGTGTGTAGGTCTGCTTGAGTTTAATTCATATATTTCTTTACATAGCTTTTGCATGCCTTTTTTTGTTTCGCTCAACGACCTTTTTGCTGCCTCTTTGAGTCTCTCAATCGAAAAAATGTATCCATCCACGCAATACTTATGTTCCAGATTGCAAACTTTTCTTCTCTTTTTTTTCTTCTCAAACCTCTCTATTCTTACTTCTCTCTTTATCTTCTATCAGTAGAATTATTTTTTCTTATTCTTATGCCGAAAGTATAGCAATACTATAAAGATAAAATGTCAGTTATTAATTACTACGAACTAACTGAAATCAGTCTGTTATAATGTAAAACACTGTATCAAACACCTGTTATGCAGGTGTTTGATTTTTTCATGTACTTTATTTTTCCTTTCACAAGTGTTACTATGGCTTACTTTTACTAAAGGCCTATAGTCCCTTCTAGCAAATTATTTTAGAGTTACTGCTATCACGGTCATTAATTAAATGAAAAGGAATAATATATTTTATAAACACAGCTGTATCATACGATTCAGATCTATGGCTTTCCTGTTTGTAAGAACCTGAAGAGCTATCGAAACTCCAGTTTGTAATTAAAGAATTTTTTGCAATTCTTCTAGTCTAAGTTAAGATACATTTTATCTCGAAATAATAATACGTTCAGCAGTATGATGAAAAATTTAAAACGTCCTATTTCTATGAGAAACATTTATTATCATCATGGAGTCAAAAATGTCGGATCTGACCGAAACACTGAACTAAAATATTTCGTTCCTCTTTGTTATCCGTGTTTATTAAGAACATTTTAAAACTTCAATTGTAACCACTGTAATTAAGGTTTAATACTGTGTACACATATGTGAAAGGTGTTTTAAAACGTACATCTTTAACTCCTTAACATACATCTTTCTAAACACGCATGATTTATCTGTCAATGAGAAATTGTCGAATTAGTCGAAATAAAAGAAATATAAATCAGATCAACCATCAACTTAAGAAAGGTTTGACTTAAAATTTTCACGCAGCAGGCAACAGAAACAAATAGAAGTGGGTGTTACATCAAAATTTCACCATTCCGTACAATACAGACCCATAGCAGTAATTGTAAAGTCCGCCTCAGTTTTGATGGACATTTTTCCAGGGAACAGATTCGAGGATCACCCACCCTCTTTCCTTACCACAAAACTACTGGAACGGTCTTTCGGCTCGCCAATATTTTAAGTGGCCCATTCCGCACAAACGCTACAATTATACCTATGTACGTATACATACCTTATTCGGGATTCTTACTCGGACCAACGATATGGCCGACCAGTATCGCTGACACCATACGATCAAGGTGGCCTCAACAATCAAAAGCGTTTCTACTATTTAAAGCTTGAGAAGAGGAAAACATATTGTAGGATCACAAATATTTTTGTTTTCATACGTTTCGTATCATAAATAATACGTTTACATAGAGCGACCTCTGGCAAACGACATGTGGTCTGCTGGAGGAAATGCGAAATTGAACTTGAGAAATTTCCGTTCAGAGTGTAATTTTTTGTTTTTGGTTTCGATTCTGCATTTTGTTTCTTATTCTTTAATTTAGTCACTTTTAATTTATTTTATTTTCCTGAAGCTGCCGTGGCAAGCAGAACCCTTACGGCTCGGCGGAGGAGCATAGCTTGTCAGCCAGTGGCCAGAATTTTTACATTTCTAACATAGATTGTCGCTTAACAGAGTAGGGTACTTCCATGCTCTAGGTTTGGTGATGCTAGACTAACCGGATCGAGAGTTGTTTTCTTGGGATATGCCTCTACCGTGCGCCGAACTTCACCTGGCAAGTGGATTAAGAGCAGAACGATTGTGATCAATTTTTGCTTTACCGCAGCTTTCACTTCGTAGAGCTGGAATATCATCAAATGTCTCAAAACTATGCGTATAACCGCACTTGACGTCCAAATTTTTAACGTGATGCGGAAATTATAACAGAACTCTTTAAAGGCGTTTCCTTGTTCGTAACACATGGTCGGGACATGTCCGGCCCCAAATAAGATTGTAAATTTGATAAATGCGTCTGGCTAATTATGTCGAATCAATTAGTCAGAAATTATCCGGAACTGGCTATTGGCTCCGTGTACCTCGTAAGGAAAGGACATTCTTCTTATGTGCTCTTGTGACATAGAGGACTGCAAATCAGTAGCGTAACAGTCTGTAGCAGTTTACATAACAATAAAAAGTCCTTGTAGACTGCATGTTCTTTACTCGGCTTATTTATTATTCATTTATGACACGATTTTTAGTTGAAGTTTCTGAGAGTGAAGTTTTCTAACCATGTCAATGGCTTTCAGTTTGCCTAGGCCATTAATGGCAAAGTTGAGGTTTATAAGTCAAACCCCAAATTTGTCACTAATAATTATATGATTTATACATTTGGAATTCTTCTTTGCAATTTCATTCAATTTTTTCAGCCTTTGTATTCGCAATACTAAAGATTAGCTGCATAAATCCAAGCAACCTCCTCACCTTAGATAGACGATGTTTAACAGAAAAAGAATTTAAACTCATTATGAATCATTATCACTACTTGTCATCTGGCAGGCGATTCGGAACTCATTGAAAAAATGCATTTGATTTATGTGACTGACCCATCGATATTGATTGAGAGACTTCAGTCCATAAACTTCGTAGACGCGTGTGCATGCGTTGGGAACAATAATTTTTTTTTTGTAAGCATGTTCTCTGACCGAGTTTTTAATGAAAACGAGAGCAGCGCTTTATTCCCACAGTTGTAAGGGCTAGTTACTATTTGGCCGGCCCATCGGGTCTGAGTGGAAAAATTCAGTTCACTGTTTCGCAGGTCATCGGGATTGATTGAGGAAATGTGATTCGAAAAATTCAGTCCTGAAACTTTGTAGGCATATGCGTTTGCGTTGGAGACAATTTTTATAAAATTTTATTTAGCTTATGAAGTTTGTCGATGTAGGCCAAAGCTTGTCAGTGATTTTTAAACTACCTCTGATAAAGTTATCGAGCTCAAATTTTGTACACCCATTATTTGTATATGACAATACAATGAAGCCATTTGATTCATAAAATACGATTTGGAATTTTTTTTAATTTAATCTTGAAGTTATTCATCGCACATATCTTCGTTTAATGATCAAACTAAAAATTTCTGAGTTTCTATTTACAACATCGGAAAAAGCAGAAAAAAAATTTTTTTAAATGGAATTTGTATAAAATTTTCAACATAATTTCAGATTATTTTTGGCGACTTTTTGAAACATTACTAGATTTTTTTTACTCTATGACATCATTATTTTTAAAGTTCAACATCTGAAAATGCATCTAGTTTTGAAATATTCACAGATTATAAAAAATTGGATGCAGTATAAACAGAACGGGAAATATCAGTTCTTCCTTAGTCATCGCTTGGAAATATAGTTTCAATGTTAGGATGGATACCTTTATGCCATCAGTTTTTCTTGCTTCCGTGTACATTTTTCAAAAACCGTTTTTATTAATTTATTTATTTAAGCTCACTCCCCTTGCTCCAAAAATTCCTTGAAAAGGAATTGAGCTTACTGTGGAAGTATTTTGTCTTTTGCAATGCTGTTGCTCTTCCTCCGCTTTCTATAGATTAACTTTGCATTTACATGTCACTTCATTTCTTTATTCTCAAAAACAACATAGTTTAAGGAGTAATTATTTTTAAATTATTTGCAGGAAATCTACGGTATTATTTTTTATGTTTTTCCTTTTCGTAAGTTTAACTAGATTAAAAAGTTGATATTCTTAATTTTAATTATGTACGTAATATCACATTCTTATATGGAACTTTCAGATCCGAAATATTAGTAGTTACAAAACAAACTCTTGATCTACTTTTAAAGCAGGAATAATAAAAAATATTAATTAGGTGATTTTATAGAATTTTTTAAAACTAGCTGCGTTAAGCTTCTATTAAACTCGCTCATGGTATTTGTCACTATGGTAAAAACTTTGCCGTTGGTTCTTTTACTATTCCTTTTAAGCAATGGATTTCAAATTTCGCACACAGTCATTTTGGATGTGAATGAAGTGACATTTTTTAATTTGATTTAAATTTTTCAAAATTTAATGTTGAAACAATTTTTTACGTATATCTACATTAATGAACAAATTAAAACTCTCAAAATATTATTATTTGCACCATTGGATAGAACGGAAAATAATCTTGAAATTTCTATGACATTTTTAACGTAATTTCTGTTTTTTTGGGGGGAGGAATCTTTGAATTCCTTTCGACCACTTGATGTAAAAGAACTATTGGAAATCAAACAGCGATTATTCAGTGTTGCAAAATGATTTTTTTGATTGAATGTTTTGATTCAGTCAGTCTCAACGAAAAGTCATTTAGACTAAAAAATGAAATTATTTATGCTTTTATTTAAAACTCATAAAAGAATTAATGAATTAAAATGTGAAAAATAATTTATCATATTGTTTAATGAGAACAATAGATTAAATAATTATCTTGACAAAATTCATCTGAAGTTTTATATCACGGATAATGAAAGCTATTCATCAAATTGTATTGTCAAGCTTATAAACCATTATCTTCGTAAATTTATCAAGGGCATCCCCCACTTTTATTATTCGTGATATAACACTATAGATGAATTTTGCAAAGAGAATTATTAAATGCCTTGCTACAATTAAACTATATGATAAACTATGTTTCTACTTTTAGCTCATTAATTATTTTATGAGTTTCCAATAAAAGCTTATTTCATAAATAATTTTTCTTTGTCTTTTTTTAAATTCAGAATACGTTTTTTGATCCAGTTTAGACGAAAGAGACAACTGCGTTTTATTCATTCCCGCTTCTTATATGCAATTGATTGACCTTCGTATAATCAATTAGTGACTTCTTCCCTCAAGGACATTTACCGAACATTTTTATTAAATCTCTCAACAAACGGCATTTGCAGATATAGACACAAGCGCCCAATAATATATAGAGCAAGTTTCAGCAATCTACAGGGCCACGCGTAATTTTGTGCGGCCCGCGAGTATAATAAATAAAAGTTTTAATCTCTTTTAAGTAAAATAAATGTGAATTTGTAATATATTTTTGAAACTGTAAATTGCGAATTATTTTATAAATTCTTATTTTTTCCAATCAGGATAAAATTTTGTTGTTTATTCTCTTGTAGATAAGTACTTTGCTTCAAAGCAGCCTTTGCTTTCTGTGACTACTTGATACGAAGCAAGCAAAGGCTTCTTCATTAGTAAACTATTACAAATTCTGCATAATAACAGATGAAACTAAGGTAGGGTGTTTTTGTTGCTCATGCTCACTTGTCTGACAGAGTCAGCCCAAGCCCACGAGAATTCTCGTGTCAAGGAGCGCCAGGTTGGCCTGTCGTCGCCTGTCGTTGTCTTGAGAACCTAACAGGTAACAGTACGATTTGGCTCAGTTCCCCCCCCCGCAATTTTGATGGAGAGCACCCCGGGGGGATGGGCCAGAGGGTCTCCCATCCCTCTCTCCTTCCACCAAACCACATGAGAGGACTTTCGGCTTGCCGCATATTTGAAGTGCCGCCATGCCGCACCGACACTATACATTTACAAGCATCCATGCCTTCTCCGGGATTCGAACCTGAGTCCTTCGGCACGGCAGTCAACAACGCTAACCACTATACCGGTTGGGCGGCAACTAAGGTAGGAAACGTAAGTAACGAAACTTTAATAATCGCTGCTGCCAAACTGATACCTGAAATATGAGCATTTTCATTCATCTCTTTAATATGTCCCCCCCCCCAACGGCGGGCACTTGCGTATAGCGGCACTGGCCAATATTGAGGCCAAATGTGGTGGTCATTTTATTGTGGAGGCACCTAATAGGCGGCCACCACTATCTCCTGTGAAGGGACAGACAATTTTACATCCATGCCCCTTCTCCGGGATTGGAACCCGGTGCCTTCGGTATCGCGGTCAAGCTCCCTTAACCACTATATCGCCTGGCCGGCTAAAATGTTAATTGTTAGAAATTACTCATCTTTATGTTAATTGTTACAAATTACTCATTTTTATGTTAATTGTTACAAATTACTCATTTTTATGTTAGAGTTCGCTTCTCCAGATAATGAAAATTCATGTCTGAAAATACTGTTTTATTTACCTTTCTTTTCTAATGTGGCTCTTTGATCAAATCCTAGGCCATTGAAACCACGCAACGTAATTATAGCCGTGATTTACTTATTATATATTTTTCGGAATGTGTGTACAATATTATCGAACGACTGCCCTAAATATTAGCTTCTCTGCAATGGCAAGTTACTGATATCCAGTTAACTATGCGATACTTAATTTGTCCACCCATTGTTTACTATGGATTATTATAAAATATAACTAAAGATTAACGTAGCTATTGCTACAGTACATGAAAATTTATATAAAAATATAACTAAACTAACTTATATTAAAATGTAACTAAAGATTAATGCAGCTATTGCTACAGTGCATGAAAATTTCCTTCCACTTACCCTTTTTAACAATATAACTAAAAGCAAAGCATTTCTAGCTGTTTCATTTTATGCATCAAAAAGTTTTTTTATAGATTTTTGACTACAATACTTAATCGTGGCCCTATAAACATGAATTTCTTACAGAAAAGAAAGTTTTCCATAAATTATTTGTTCATTGTTCTCATTCTCAATTAATTTCGTTACTTTAATTTTTATGAAAGCAACCACAGTTCATAAGCTTACCCTGAAAACTCAGATAGACTTTAAATTTCAGTTTTGAATATTTATTGCTCGGAATTCAACAATATGCTCAGTTTCAAGAACTGCCAGCTGTTAGTGTGTAAAAAAAGTGTGTAGTTAAACTGAATATTAGAAATTAATATTGCATATTAATACTAATATAAGTCTGCATATTAATATAATATAAGACCACTGCGCAAGTTTCTTTAAGTTCGCTCCTTTTTCTTTAAATCAATTGTTAAGAAATAACACTTGTATGGGAGAAAATTTCAGCAACCATGTATCTATTTTTATACTTGTGACGTGGTTATTGTCTGTATTTATATATAGACAACATTTCTTTCATCACTATATTTGCTGAGAAATAGCAGTCTAATAAATATTTCCTTGCATTTACAGAAAAATATACATGTATTTGTTGAATATTTGGTGAATCGGTTTTTCTTAAATGTAGTACTTATATTCTTTTTAATTAATATATATTTTGTTGCGTCTGAAATAATATTTCATTTAACAAATTTGCTACTTAAATATAAGCTGAAAATTAAATTAAAAAAAAATTATTACGTAAAATACTTAGCTCATTGCTTTCGTCATTTAATTCAAGGTATGATTTAAAATATCTGAAAGGAAATTGACACATTTCATAAGACAGCTTAAGTAACAAACACTATTGTATGAAGTGATTTGCAGGTTTGCAACAACATTTAACCTTCTTACAAATTTTGCATGAAATTCAATTTTTTAAATGATAATGATTTATTTGTTGTTGATATATGAGAAACAAATTTTTGTAAAACTGAAATTATTTGTTGAGTACTGCTTGCAGAAAACAGTTTTGGGCCTGTTAGTGACAGAATTTGCTTAAAATAGATTAAAATTCAAGGAACTTGTAGAAACTAATGTTTGAAATATAACAATACTAATACAATTTTTTTTGTTTTAAAATAGTTTTATTATACTAAATCATTTTAAGATCTTTGTTAAACGATTTTTAATAAGCACAAATTGTGTATATTCCAATATATATATTCAATAATAATTTTATTAATTTAATGACCATGCAATCCTTGTAAATGGAAAAAAGAAATATTATTAAACTTCATTTCGTGCACATCAGCAGCTGAACGGTAAAGTCGTTGAATACTGGCAGTTTTGTCGGAGTTCGAATTGTGACAAACGGACTGCCTGCATGAGCATTTTCGTGATCTTCCCATGTGTAACGTGTATAGAGCCAGTTTTCCTTAGAAAGGCCTCCTGTTAGATTGCGAGGAATGGAACTGTTCACATCGGAACGGTTTATGCAATCTCAGTTTATAGCAAAATCCTCAAACTCTGAACTCACAATCTAACCAGGTGATTATAAGTATGTTGGTAGGCAATGTCGTTTATCATGGGTCAAAAGAGCATTTTGCTTTTATCTTGATTTCAGTGTCCGTACTTTTCTTTAGACTTTCTTTCACGATTTCTTCTATAATTCATCCTATTCTCATTAGTAACATGCTACTGCAGCTGCTTTGCTCTTTAAGTTTAATAAACCATAATAAAAGCCTTAAAATGTAAGGACCTATCAGCGGCCGAGCGGTAAAGTCGCTGAATACTGATAGTTCGGGCCGAGGCTCGAATCCCGCGAGCGGGCTGGCTGCATTGGCGTTTTCGTGGTTTTCCCCATGTGTAACGTATATACGAGCCAATTTCCCTTTGAACGTCCTCCACGAAGGCATCCGTCCTCGTAGGCAGATAGTTCTCGAGACGTTGCCTCAATCACATAAACCAAAACAAACCTAAAATATAAGATTAGCTATGTTACAAGCCCCAGCAGCAGTTGAGCAGTAAAGTAGCTGAACACTGGTAGTTCTGTTCGAAGTTCGAATCCAGCGAACCGGCCGGTTGCATGGGCGCTTTCGTGGTTTTCCCCGTACGCAACATGTATACGAGTCAGTTTTTTCTTAGAAAGTCCTCCTCTAAGGCAGTCCCCCTTAGGCAGACAGCCCTCGAGGTTTTGCCGTAATCGCATAAGCCTAAACCTAGTGATGTTACAAACGCTTTGAATTTACTAGCACGATATTAGTGTTAGGGAAACAAATGCTTCTTTTCTTCTAGAATCTTTTGAAACAATGTTCTGAGGTACAGCATATGAACTGCGTTTTTCATTCTTTTTTCAATTTTGTGGATTAAGTGAAAATATAATAATCCGCTAATCTCGTTGATACTATTGAGAGTAAGAGTATACTATTTGGATAATCAAGCAAGAAACGTGAAAACTTAATACAGCTGTCGCCGGGATTCGAATTATGAATCTTCCACTTGCTAACTAGATATGCTAGTTATTTACACTACAAGTGTATGCACGAAAGAATGCATTAGTTTTTTACTATTCTACTACACAATATACTTTATTTTACTTTATATACTAGCACAATACATAACGTTATGTACAGAATTATCACATTATTTAATACTGACAATGTCTTATTTCTAATTTACCAGTTAAGCAAAACCCGTACTCTAATAACCTGTCTTGCATAGTGTTCGTTATTATCTGTAATAAGTGTTTAAACATACTACCCATGGATATAATGGTATAACTGCAGACGAATTTCTACATGTAATCTCTTATAACGCGTCTTTTGAACTGCCGGTCTAAGGCGGACAGTGAATTTATTATTTAAATTTTTCAAAAAATGGTAACAAATGTAGATTACTGAAATCATGCCAATATCGAACTCATCAGAAGTCCAGTGACTAAAATGCCACGAAACGCTGGTTGTTCCTCAAAAATTTTACTTTTGATAATTTTGTGCGTTAACTTTATGAGAGTTTCCTCACATATAATGCAAATCTGAGAGAGTTTTCCCTAAAAGGTCTTATACAGAATCGTCGCCTGTCATACGCAAATATATCTAACGAGCTTTTTCCTTACCAATAATCCAATACATTCATCCTAAGATTACATACTGCCTTTTACTGAAAACTGAAAAGTTTTTATTTTTTTTTAAGTTATAAAAAAGTTGCAACCTGATCTTTGTAGTTCAACACCACTTTAATTCTGAAGCAGTTTTTAGATAAACAGGTAGAATAATGTAAAATTTAATCATGTAACTACAAGTAATAGAAGTGAAATTACATATTCAAATTAAATGTTTAAAATAACAACATAAAATAACAGAAAGGAAAACATGTTATAATATTAATATGGCTCGATTTAGTATTTACTTTTTCCCTAATGTGAGTTTGGAGCTCTTTATGTATGAAATAATATTGCGTGCCACAGAGTTAAAATGAATTACTTACTAATATATGAATACAAGAGTATGTTATGGATATATTTTTCACCTTTTTCTTTGGAAGTAAAATGTGAGGTTTAGTAATTCAGTGACATGATGCAATCACAGCAATGTAATATTTTTATATTGTATTGCTTTTACCTTATAATGCCTAAGTTGATTAGTTTATAGTTAGTACTAGTTAGATAATTTTAATTTATTAGATTATGGAAAAGCCTATTAGTACCATATGTTACTGATAGATACTTTCAGGGAGGAGTTTTCAAGGGATTGGGATAATTTAAATTGATTATGACTTATTTAGCTGTCAAGGATTACTTGGTTAAGGGAATAAAAGCCTTTGCGAAGGCCATTTTGAGGGAAACTGCCTCGTATGAACTTTACACATAGTTAAAACCAAAAAGCTCTCCACTAAGACATCCCCAGCCTTAAGCAGAAATCTTAAGGCATCCCTCGCCCTATGCCCAAACTTTAATGGAAGTAAACTGAAAGTTAGAATATGTATATGATAATTTTCACAATAATTAATATTTTCCTTAGAAGATTGTAAGCTTTAACATAATGAACACGCTATTTCTTTCGTTAAAAATATGTACAATACTTCTGTTCTTTCATCTACTCTCCACTAGAATATGTAGATAAGGAGAGTTTTAAGTAGGAGCAAGAAATCTATGTGAGAAGTTTGGCAACTTCATCCGGCCATAGTGAAGCTAATTTTCAATTATCTTTTGTCAACGCTGTGGCTATCAGTTTTGCAGTTTCCCTCTAATTGCAGTTTTCGTTAATAGTGTTAGAATACCACAGTAGGCTAGAATCTAAAGTTAAAATTTTGGCATTTATGTTGTTGTATTTATATCATGTTCTGGCATCAATAAATAAAGACGGGACGAGATTGCCTCCGAGAATCTAGAAGTTGTCAATTAAATTAAGCTAAGTCGTATGATGTTTCCATGGGAATTTCATGAAAAGAATCCATTTTGTGATGGAAATGTTATACTGTAAATGCATATTTATGGTACGGGTCGGTAGTTATAATTTGAAATTGTATTTTTCTGAAAGTGTATTTCGCAACTTATCCTCGTATAAATACTTATGCAATAATAGAAAAACGGTAGGTTTGTGTCCGATACCTTTAAACTGATTTAACAGACGCTATTAATACTCTGTTCACGGGACAGGCTAACTGCGTTTTCCATTTGCCAAGCACTGAAGATAGTATGCGTGAATCGTTTTCCATTTGATCGGCGTTTTCCATTTGATAAACACTGAAGACCTGAGACACTTATCAGCGCTTTCATTTGCGAAAAACTGGACATAGGAGATGCGAAATGGCAATTTTTATTTCTCACGTGCAGAAGACAGTAAACAGTCAGTGTTATTCACATTTTAGGTATCGAAAATGAGAGGCAACAAATAACATCTCATATTTTCAAAACTGTTATTGATTGTCTCAATGATAATTATTGCGTTCACTTTATTTTGTGTTTATAATGTAACGGCTTTATAAATGCTCAGTTCAATTTTCAACAATTAATCGCAATCAGAAAGGGTTTCGCACGTGTGTTTTCAAAAGTAACAAATGATGTTGAGACTGTTAACGAAGATGATAATAGTTCTAATAGTAAGAGTGATTTATTTCCAGATCAACGTCTTAATAACTACCACATTAAGAACATTATTAGCAACGTAATAACCAATTATTAATTTACGATTCCGTTCAACAAAACATTTAAATTTTTTGAAAAGGTGTGTGTGTGCGTGTGTGCGTGCGTGTGTGCGTGCGTGTGTGCGCGCGTTTGCGTGCGTGTGTGCGTGCGTGCGTGCGTGCGTGTGTGTGTGTAATGAAATAAACTTAGAAGTAATATTGATGGCCTGGAATGTGGATCCATAATGAAGAGTAAATTTGGCAGCCGAGGAAAATTGAATATTCATCTTTACTTTAATTACCTTTTGCAACCACAATTCACTTGGCACTCCATTCGTCCATATTCAGGAATATTTACATTTTTGATACTACAGCGATAGGAAACGAAGCAGAACAGCAGCGTCTTAATGGCAAGAGAGTTCGATGCAAAAGTGCGCAGTTATCCAATATGGCAGCCCATTAAGAGAAAGCTCAGGTTTAAATAACGAATTTGTTACGCCATCAGCGTTATGCAAGTCATATGATATGAAATGTTCTAGAAATGATGCAGTGTAGCAAAAGGCATTATTATTTTTAAAATAGAGAAGAGGAATTAAAGGTTTGTTGCTAGTTTGAATTAGAATTTTGAAATTTACATATTTTTTATCTTATCTGTATGTATATACTACACTGGTGTGCAAAATTAAGAGAATTTGCAAATTATGTCCATATGTATGAAAAGTATAGAACCAAAGTTATTAATTATGCTGCCCCAGAATTACGCAAATATTCAAGGTCGAATACGTAAACATACACATGCATGTCTGCGGAGCTGTGATTACGGGGGAATATAAGCTCACGAGTGGTTTCCGCCAATTTGTGTGCTCGTACTCCTTTATGATATTCTCCGTGTTTCTCTCAAGAGCTGAGTAAATTTTATAAAGTATCAGGTAAAATGAGTTACTAGGAGCCTATGGATGACGGAATGAGATGGAGAACTGTCGATAGATTGAAGGTGGGCCAGTCACAAGCGCAGGCAACTACATAGCTCAATGTAACGTTCAGTGTCGTCTGCAATTTGTGGAAGCAGTTTCCGGATGTTATATCTATATCAAGAAACCTTGTAAAAGATCGACCAAGACCTATAACGACAAAAGACGATAGTTTTTGGTATTCCAGCGCGGCAATACAGGACTGTACAGCTTTGTAGTTCTCACGCAAGCTGCATGCTGCCACTGGAACGCAAGTTTCACGGTCTGTAGTTGCCCGAAAGCTTCCTGAGACAAGGTTGTATCCCAGGAGACCTGATGTTTCCGTTCTGCTCACTCCAGCATAGATCAGAGCACGTTTAACCTTGAAGCAGACAACGTGAGCCTTGGACCAGACTTCAGTGGAGAATCGTGCTTTTTACAGATGAGTTGAGATTCAGCCTGGCTACTGATTTTCGGGTACCTGTATCTGGGAACACGATACCATCTCTCCCTCATCAGGGTAAAGGATCATTTCGCTGGTGGAGGTATAATGCTTTGGGCAGTCATTATGTTGGATGGCCGCACATCTCTACATGTGTTTGACAAAGGTTTCTTTCAGGAAGGACATCTTAAAGCTCTATTTCGACTTTCCAGGGCGCAACTGCCCCTGGGTTCCTGTTACTGGACGACAACGCT
>KK113749.1:35906-75535 GCA_000611955.2 Stegodyphus mimosarum
AGCATTGAAATGATATACATAGATGATATAGATTTATATATGTAGGTGATGCAGAGAGCAGACAGAGAATGGAATTATCTTGCATTTATTTGGCATATAGACGTGGATTTTATTCTATGATTACAGATTTGTTATTTTCAGAATCTTTGAATATTAAATGCAAGAACTCTTAAATTTAAGAAAGAAGAGAATCCCGTCAAAGTAAAACATAAAATTAGGCAAAACAACAACCTTGTATTTTGCGTAGACTTTAATCTATCGATTTCGAGAGTAAACAGTTCCTCATATTCTCCCTCTCTCTCTATATATATATATAGTCATTCTTCATTAGGAGAGATCATGTCCCTCTTTATCAGGAGGAGGTTATAATATTAAAATGTACCTAATTTATTCCTTAATGTATTACGAGGTCAGAACTGAATACACATACTGCCGTAGGTTGAAGTCCACGCCGAGCGGTAAGATTGCTGAACGCACGTAGCTCAACATAGGTTCAAATCCCATAAAAGAGCTAGCTACGCAGGAGGTTTTGGGATTTTACTGACGTGTATCGTGAATACGAGCCAGTTTCCTCTAAATATTTTCCACGAAGGCATACCTTCCTTTAGGCAGTTCGTGGGCTCTACCTTAATCCAAATAACCTAATCCTAACCCTAGACTGAAATTAGCCCACCTACACAAACCCTTTGAAGGAAATTTTCATATTAATACTGCTGACACATCTACTTGCAAGAAATCAGTGATTTAAAATTTTTATTGGGTCAAGTGTAATTTAATAGAAAACCATAGCAGAAATAAGTGGCTTGTGCGGTCATCGTGAACATCAGTACATAATTCAAAATGACGAAGACTAAGATCCATTAAGTGACTAATATTATCTGCAAAGATATGCAGCCGTAATACTTGATGAACATTTGTTATTAAATCAACGACTGTTGCAAGTGGATTACCTGGAGCTATCAGGCAACATCCAATGATATAATACAAATTCGAATAACCAGAGAAGAAAATAAAATTCACTGAAAAAGAAGAAGCGAATTAACTATGTCCTTGTATTATCGTGTGTGAAAATTGTGTTTTGTATAGTCAAGCTTCCATTAGTAACAACTAAAACTGATGTAGTTTCGTAATAAACGCCTGGTAATGAAGTTGTATTAAATTTGATTTATCTGTGGTATAGGCGTGCAAGATTACCTCGATCGCCGTCTTAGCCTACAGGTTATTGGCACTCAAACTCGCGACTTCTGAAACACTCATCAAAATATTCTCTTTCTACAGACCTGCAGATGTTCCGGACAATATGTGTAATGCCAATGAAAGCTAAAACGAAGCACAGTAGCATTATGCATTCGATGAATAACAGGTTTGATGGCTAGTGAGGCATGCAGAAACGGTGTTGCAGCATTTTAAACTTGCCTGTTGCAGCCCTGTCTTATGGTTCGAAACTTGAACAGCGAAAAAGATACATAAAGCATTTTAATCGTTTTTTATGCTTCATCGCGAATCAATCTCCTTAAGTTTTGACTGCAGGAATGGACGACGCAATTGTGACATATGCAGAAGTTTTACTCAGTAGAAATGACTTCACAGCATTTAACCCATCGGTTCCCATGAAGATGGCGACCATGCAATAAAAAATGCATTGCGGGGTGTGATGCGCAGAGTTTAATTTTTTTATAACTGTTGAAAGCAATTTTTGTCGAATTTTTATGGAACGCAGCCACCTGTTGCAAAATGATCACTTGAGATGTTGTTGTAACGTTATCAACCCCGATCCAACGTAACGTATGTAGACGGAAGCAGAGGAGTCTAGAAGTTATTATGAAAGATGTTTTAATGAAAACAAGGAAACATACGAAAACTGTGACGTGTATAAAACATGCAATGGAATTTTGCACATTATTAAGGTCAATTTGCATCTTGAAAGCAGGTTCCTCTGTTCCTGTATGCACACGTGTTTGATCGAACTAAAATCTGGTAATCCAGTTATCAGTTGCATTTGGTTTATGCTTTTCCTGTGAAGGTATTTTTCTCCTATATGTGCCTTGTGAGAGTCAAATTTATGGGCCATGTAGACAAAAGAATCGCCATTTGTGGCAGCGTGTTGCTTTACTTAATGCTCGAGGATGTTGCCCCTATGTCTGAGTTGTAATAGATAACGCAGGGTACACACTCAAGCGCCTATGTGACCGTCTGAACTAATTTCTGTTCAAACGAGGATAATACTGCCTCTTTAAAGAGGCTCATTCAACAATGTTCAACTGACTATACTGTATGTCTTGTTGTCGTCTGATCATAACGCGACAGGTAGAGAGCCCCTTAATTTATCTGTGACGAATATTATGCACCCATCTCACTCGCTATGCTCTTTGTAAAATAATGGATGTATTACAAACAGCGGATTTTCTGAAAAATAATACATGCATGTACACTACACTCTTCTTTTGATAATAGAAGAAGATATTCTTCTTAAGATCTATAATAAGCTGAAGTATATTGCTATCTTCTAGCCGAAAATTCTAGGAAGTGGTAGACAGGAAGATTTATCACCAGAAAAGGCCTAGAACATGTCTCCTCGACACTGTTCCGTAGCTAAGGAACTGATTTCATAGTCTGTGGTCGTCATTACAACTGTTATTTATGGAATTTATAATATGACTAGCAGCTGGCAAGATGGAAATAGCTAGGCAAACCTATATCTATCTTGCCAACTGCTCGTTATTTTACAGACTCCGGAAAATGACTCTGTTGGGCAAATTTTTCTGTGAATATAAATGCTTCTCCCAAATCAATTAGTTTGCGTAGGTAAACTGTTAAAATAAACTATTGTTACTCCTCCGTGCGTTTAAGTGCATTTGTTTTCCTAAATAATTCCGGCATTTTTCTATTGCGTGTATTTTTTATTACTTTGGCCACTTAGAATTTCTATAAACATTATTTCATGTCATTATCATTTATTTTTCCAATAATATCGCTGAAAAACGCATTTGTTCCTTAATATTTGGAGGACAGCGTATGGGGAATAAAAATATTAAAATTATCAATTATGATTTTATTTCTCCAATAACATAAATTACCGTATTTTGTAACTTAAGTAAATCCTTGCAGAGAGTGGCAAAAGATTTCTATCCGAGATGGTACGTTAATAAAAGTGAAGAAACACTATTCAGATTGCATTAGAATAATAGAACTAAGTTCGTTCATTCATTTTTAATTCAAGTGTTTATACCACTAAAATTTAAATTAAATTATTAATTAATTAATTAAGGATTTGGTGCCTTTTTATGTCTGCATTAATTAAAACTATTTTAAAACACTGTAATTCTTTATCAAAGTTTTATGTCATATTATTTGTCATTGTGTTACTAATCAAATCTTTATTAATGTTTAGGCAACTTTGAGCATTTTGTAAGTGGAAAAAAATCACAAGTCTCAGGCTTTCAGAAAGGAATCATTGAGAAGAGTATACTCTATTTAAGAAAGTGATGTATAAACTCTAACTTGTCAAAAGGATGCAAGTCACACGAAGAAAATATTCGAGCATTCTGCTCAGTTTTACAAATAAGTGGTTCTTTCTAAAGAAAGAAGGCCTCCAAACGTGTTTAAGTGTTTCTGATTACTTCTGAGGATAACTTTTCGAAGCTAATCAAACTTTTAAGAACACAAAATATTCATGCTGAAACATAATCTAGAATGAAACGTTTTACGAAAGAACCGAAACAATATTGGTCTACTGATAATGTCAAAGTCTGAAATAATAATTTGTTATCTAAAGAACTGAAACAATGAAATCGATGTTCAGAACTTAAAAGAATTTTCTTGTTCCCTGTCAGACCTGCGTACTTTTTATATGTTCAGAAATGCCGATACAGCTATTTGACAATACAGCTATTTGACACTTCTGCAATTAGCCATGGAAGCATCATTTGAAAGAAATGCTAAAAGCTGTGAGACTGTGTTTCAGCCATCAAATGACTACTTTATAGAAATAGTTAGAAAGTAATAGTACAAAGAATGAACCGATTCACAGCATCAAAAGTCTTTATGAAAGAAGCATTTTGTAAAGCTTTCTCTGCAGTTCGTCAGAAGAAAGGTAATACTTTCTTATAATTTAAGACATACTCTATGATAAATGTATTCAACTAAATCATAATAAATATATGATGTCTTTATAATATATATTCAATTAATTAATCAGTCTATAGTATCCCGCAGGATGCATGCAGGGTTCCTGAAACTAAAACGAAGCAAACGACAAGATTTCTTTGTCTGTAATCATTTCTTTGGTTTCATTCTTTGTATATGAATTCTTATTTTCATTTTCCGTTTCATCGTTTTCAATGATTGATGTCGTAGGATTCCTGAAATCAAATAGAAGAGTGTCAGATTTAACCAATCACATGTAAGCATTTCTTTGTCAGTGAATATTTCTTTCATAATCGCGCTTAGTTGTACTTTCTACCGTGATTTTAAATGAGACAATAGACTACAGAAATTAGGCGGTTACATATATTATGGGGAAAACAGTAAAAGTTTACAATTGGGTGCCCCTTGTTTGTTGGCGACTTTTTTTGACGCCAAGATCGGCGCCAGGAAGGCATAATTTCAAGATGGCCGCTACACAAAACCAAAATAAGAAGTCAAAGAATTTCACAAACTCCGTGTCCATGAACACATCGACCTATTTTCACTTAAAAAACATCAGAGAATTGCACAAACTAGTCATTGCACATTGTCTTGACTTTGTCCATATGCACATCGATTTATTTTCACTTAAAAAAATCAAGAGGCTAAAACCAAGTTAAAACTCTCGTGGTAACCAGAAATGGGGTTTCATCGCCAAAACTGAACAAAATTTTTCGCCAATCGAAAGGGCACCCAATTCTACACTAGAGCCGGGAAAACTTTTAAAATCCTTGGCTTCACAAAACAGTCCGATTTACAGAACTCGAGGTCCCAAGACCCTTCTCCTAGAACTCTCTTTAATGAAGGTGTGTCACCAGTGTGATTTATTTAACTTATTTCTCGAAATATAATTTTATATTATGTGGCTTAATTTTTCAGTTCCTAATTAATAAATTACAGAGATAATACCCAAGTAATGCAATTAAATTATTTATCAGTTTAATAATCAAGTATTTAGCTACGCCTACGATAATCAAAAGACTCTCATCCATGAGTGATATCATGAGTTTTAGATTTGATAGTCATACAGAAACAAAGTGTAAAAGTCAGCGTTCGTTTAAAAATCGAGGCTTCGCTAAAATTAGTGAGATTGTAAGATGTCTTATTGTTGAAGAAAGACTCATAAAAAAATAAAAATACCTAACATTAAACTTTGCGCCCGGTACTAATTTCATATTTCAAATACCTACAACTGAAAAAAAGAGATTTCTTTAAATTTGACATATCTGAAATCTTGTAATCCTGAAAATGGAGATTTGGATCGCATGCCTAATATGAAACTACTAAAATCATTCTAGGGACATAAGACCAAGAAGAAAGCCACTGAGACATATATCTTTATTGAGACAATTATGTCAGTTTGCTAACTTTGAAATTTTAGTGTCCTCCTTTATGTTAGTTTCTCCAGTCTAACTCCAACTTAACCTCGCGACCCGCATGCGTAATATAAAGATCCATTGCGACGCACATGCATCTGTGATTCATCACGTGCAAAACGTTGAATTGAAAGACTTGCAGAAGGGGAATAAATTAACCATATATGCTTATTAATAATTAGCTGGTAATCATAAATATATACATAAATACATATAAATATAGGCAATTACACAACAAATGAAAGGCTATTTAGAAACACCTTGCAATCCGCCAAAAATTGTCTCTCAAGCCAGTGAACGATCGCGATCCATCATTTCTGAACTGTCAAGCGAAACATTTAAAGTAAATTTCAGTTACTCGATAATCAGGTTGAAATGGTAAGATGTTTTCAGTGAAAACTTATGCTTACCCGCGGGTTACAGGTTTTCACCATCTGGGAAAATTTGCCCATGCTTTTATGAAATTTCCTCAGATCTGCAAAAGATTTTATTGGCTCATATTACTCCTGTTTCATGGGATTTTTCTTCAGGATTAAACGTAATTTACGCTGCAGCAAATTAAGAAAATTTACTAGAGATTACCAGAAAATGCTGTTGACAATTTACCTTCATAGTATGGGTTCGATCGAGAGAAGGACAACATGTTTTTCCTTGCGGTACGTAATGCCAGTGTGTCTTTTCCCAGAGCATTCGAGTCACGTGGACTCGTTCGTAGGTCCGAAAGCAAGCCTAAAGTGAATCTCCGTACTTTCAAGCAGTTTTATGTTTAGAATACGTAAACTGGTTTCGTAAATTAAAGAATTATTCAAAACAAAACACAATCTAAATAACAGAAGATTAAACACAAACATTAGAAATTAAGAAATTATATTGCAAATCACATTGAAAAAACATTTACAAGAGAACTTGAACATTAAAAAGGTTCAGTATACAATTGTTTTTATGCTGGTTGTTTATGATAGTAATTTTTCATTGCGCCACAAGAAATAAGCTTGAATTTACTCTTAGACAACGCCTGTTTAACCCGCGACCTCGTTACTATGACCATCGTAATCAAGAGTTCACTGCATTATACTTCAGTATCTTAATTTTTTCCAGGTTTTATTTCACAGCTTTGCACTCAGAACATTGAGGTTTGAAATTCTTTTATCTATCATTTAAAAAATCGGTGTTACACTCACAACCAGTTATATAACTCACATCCAGCTAAATCATAATCATCGAAGATATCATCTTTACAAGCCTCTTAATTTGAATCTTCTCGTTTTACGAACTCAGAAATTTTGACTTTCCTGATTCCATTTTCAATCACTATTTTAATTTTCCAGTTGAATTTAGCGAATAGATTGTTTTGAATTATTAAATTCATATCTCATATTTAAGTTTCCTATTAAATGCCCAAATACATACTTGTTAAAGAATTGTAAATAACAGAAGAACAAGCATATTCATAATGTAAAAATATTTATAATGTAAAATATGTCATGTGGTCCTATGGATTGAGTAACAATTATCGATATTTAAATTAACGTGTAATTATCTCAAAAACTAGAACAGATAACTGAGCAAGAATCAACATGTTGAACTGTTTAAGGTAATGAATAGTTGAACGAAATGAGTTGAACTGTTTAAGGTAATGAATAGTTGAACGAAATGAGTTGAACTGCTAGAGTTAATGAACAGTTCACATAATTTCGTGACATCGTCTAAAAATTAGATTGAAAATAAAACAGAAAGGTAACTGTGGAACGGAAGGTAAAGATTGTTCCTGATTGTTATTCCTGTTCAGCCGTCGCTCTGAATAATGAAATGTTAAGTATGCTTTGCATTAAATAGCAAACAATAAAATAATGTCATTTTAAAATACGTCTGTTTTAGTTTATATTGTAACAAATATGTTAATATTCATAAAAATGATGGCCATGAAGAAACATTTTGATATTTAGAAGTCGAAAGGTTTCATCTTCCATGCATAAATTTGAACTCAGAACTTTCTCAAAGATCTACTAATATTTCAAATCCAAATAATGCTTTATTTTATGTGTATTCTTTTCTGGTATTCAAAATCTTCATTCATGGTATATCTTTTTAAAATAAAAAGTTACCATGAGTTGAAATATAATGTTGTTATCGGACTATGCAAGAGATAGCGGTACACTATTGAGGATTGAAGTGCTATACCTTTAGATGATGGAATCAAGCTTTCGCTAGAAGTAGAACGTGTGTTAAATATGCAATATTAATTATATAAGTAACTGTACCGTGTCTGCTTTAGGTTTGTAGGGATTATTTTAATTTTCTAATAGTTATTTTTAATTTTGAAACCCTTTCCTTTAAATTCTTGCTTTCCATCTACAACTTTTTTCCAGAATGAGATTTCAGTATATCGTTTCATGTAGTGAAATAGAACCAGTATTTAATGGCAAGTTCAGTCACTTCCGTAGAAGAGTCTAGAAGTTCTCAATAGAGCGTGTTCTGCCTTCAGGCCACGTTCGTTGCTACGTTCGGCCATAGTCTTTCATACCTGTTAGTATTCACCTGTGTGCTATAATTACACGCCAACTCGGTTAGTTATTTTTTACAGCTTCGGCTAAAGTTTATCTAGTTAGAATTACTTTAGTTCCTTATTTGCTATCTTAGGTTAAAGCCCAAGTGGAGGCTTTCCTGTAAGCCCGAGAGAGGCCATTTGTAGTACTTTTTTGAGTGAATAAAAGGGTATTATAACCCTTCTTTGGACTTATATTTTATAATTATAAGAAGACCAGCGAATAGGCGCTAGACATTTCACTAAAGTTCTAGTAGCCAAAGATACGCAAAGTAACTAGAACATTATAAATTATTAAATGGTACATCCAGCTAGTAACTGGAAAACTTCTGAGTCGAATCTTAGTCAGGGCTTAACTGATTTCTCGTGTTTTGTTTCCTGCTCTGAAATGCCTAAGGGTCTCTCCAAAGTCCATTTTGTAATATAAAAAAAAATATTATCCATGAGTTATAAGATTTGGTTAAAGTTTATATAGTGGACTGAGTTTTCACTGTTATTCTTTATAAACTAACTCCAATTGGGAAAGCAAACAAATCTCTGCAAGTCTGAATGCGCAGTATCCTTCCCCAAAATGTGTTCGTACTTTAAATTGTCATAAAGTCAGTGTGTCTTAAATTGTAACAAATATCTGATCATATATATCAGTGATGATATATCATATGAAGAAGATGTATATCAGATGTAAGGAACTAAGCCCTCGCCCTTAGAAAATCAGGTAAGTCTTCGCCAGGATTCCCCACAGACCGTTTCATTGTGCTAACCACTTACACCATGAAAGCACGCCCGGGCTATGTGATAATTTCCTAGAAACATATCTTTTATTTCCCCAGTTTAAAACTTTCCGTAGAAATAAAGGATATTTTGTCAAAAACTGTTTTTAAATATAACTTTATCACTCCGAACTTTCCTTAACTTTGCATCCTCTACACCTCTTCTTAACTCCCATTTTTTTGTAGAACTACTCTTGTCGAACTAGATGAACTTCTGATTATTCTCAGGACATGGACTATGCTTCAAAATGTAACTTTCTCAAACCCAACGCTTCATAATGAATTACATTAACTTTTTCTGCCTCGTGAAAATTGGTGGAAACTTAACTATCCGCAGAAATGTATAGAAACGTCCACAGAAAGTTGATGATTTGGAGAATTAAAGTCAATTAAATCGGTATTCATAATTAAAACAATACGTTATTAATAAGACTGAATCACTTCTGTTAAGCATCGTTGGTACTTTTATAGCGTAACGTTTGTTTATTTTAGATTTCATTGCTCTTGCATTTCTACATGGGAGTCAACGGGAAGATTAATAGATGTGCGCTTTATCTATTTTAACTTTTAACGGATAATTTAGTAATGTATTCTACATTACGTACAGTAAAACTACTTGCTGTTTTAGATACAAAGAATTCTTAAATACATTATCTGTTATCTTTGCTGTTAACTCGCGAAAAATGCGTGCAATTTACGAATGGGCCTCTGCATAAAAAAAGTAAACCTGTAGCGTACGAGTACCATAAAACGTGTCCAGAAAGATTGGTAGATATTTATTTATATTTTTGTGTTACAATATACGCAAATTATGCGTAAAAGTTTTCTATATTCATGCGAATAATAGCCCTTAACTTCTGCATAAAACAGGCATAAATTTCAAGGATTTACGTATAATTTTTGGTGAAAACTTATGTATATTTATCGAACATACGTAAGTCTTCCTAATTTTTTACTTGGCATATTTTAAATGAAAATTTATGCAAATCTGCGGAATGTTTTTGCTTTGCATATATGTATATTCTCGGTAAAAATTCAGATAAATCTCATTGACTTTTTACTATGTATTAACTTGAATTTTCAACAAAAAAAAATTGCGTGAATCAACTATTCTCTTATTAAATACACTGCGTTTATACGCGCATTTTTCTCAAAATTTGCTTATATTTCCATGGGTATACATATATTTGTTTAGTGCCATACTTTTATAATTATATGCCGATCATTTCTGCTTTCTTGACCTGTGAGCCCAGGAGTGCATCAGCATATGCCCTGGACAAGTGGTCAGCTTGTCGCAGGACCCCAAGCGAGCTTGGTACTCATTTTATCGACCCACTTACGAGCTGAACGGCTGAGTCAATCTTGTCCAGCCCAAGGATCGAACCCCAGACCCGTAGTTCATTAAATGTGATAAACTAAAATAAGAAGCTAAAAAGTTTAAAAATGTATGAATTTAATAGTGTAGGATTTTATATTAAAGGAAATAATTCAACGGAAAATAAAAATAATTTTAAAGTTACTGAAAAATATAATTTTTTATTTAAAAAACTCATATTATTTAATATTACCTAATGAATGATCAAGTAATTAAATAAAATTAAAAAATAAGTTCCTGTTATATGTTTTACTTTAAGAAAAACAAAAGCAATAAGAGAGTTTTCTTTCTGTTTCAGATTAAACTTCTATGTAATGCACGTTCATAAAAATATGCCTGTAGTTTTTTTTCATAGATACTCTACCTATGGATCAATCTCTATGAAATTTCCTCTGTATTGATAGCCATTTGTTACCATAAATATATTTTTGGTTAATTTAATGTTTCACAGCTAATGGTGGTTTTAAGATATAATGAAACTTACTAGAAATGAAAAAAAATTTATTTTTTGTAGTTATTTTAAAAGTACAATTGTTGAGCTAAGGATTTTATACCATAAATATTTTGCCCGTCATAAAAATAATGTACATAATTTGATATAGTATATCTGGCAATCTCTAATATTTTCGTTATATGTGTCTCATGTAACAATAAATTTAAACCAATAATAACAAAGAACACAGAAATTAGAACTAGTTAATCTAAAAGAAAAACCCCTTAGTTTCACTATTCCGAGAAAAGTCAATGGAATTTAAATGCCATTCAACAGAAACTAATCCAGCTTGGCTGTTGTATTTTATCATTCTTAACTCAGAAGGGAGGAATAAATAATTTAAAAAAACCATTAAATTTACTGTATATTTACTATACCTTTTATAATTTTCTTTAATTAAATTTTGTTTGTTTTAGCTAGCTTAATGTAAAACACTATTACAAAGAGATATTCTGATACCTACTGCATGGGTAGGTTAGGCTATGAAGCCTTAAATAAATACAAAAGGGAAAACTTGAAAGAAACACTAAACAGCAGTAATTTTATGTTCTTAATCCTATATAAATCAGCACTTCAATTATAAATCACACCTTTAATTGCATAAAAATTAATTTTAATGATACTGAATACTTTTTAGCAAAAATGATGTGTGTTATGATTTCAGTGCTACTCTTAAGATTTTCAGAACACATGATTATAGTTAATGATTGATTGGTCATATGTTAAATAGGTTTATTTCATGAGTTAGTAGTTTTTTCAGATTGCTCATGAAAGAAAATATTTTTACATCTTATTTTTCTAATCGATTTCAGAAAATGCCCACAAATTCAAAATGCAATGATAAAAAGCCATGATAATAGTGTACATTGTTTTAATTTCCCAATTTTACATTAAATTTCGAAATTTTACAATTCTTCCCAAATATACACTGCTCGGCATTGAAAATGCAACACCAAGAAGGAGTGGTCAGAAAGTGATGAAATTTGGAAAAAAGACAGAGACAGCAAGCAGCAATAAGTGATCTTTATTTCAAAATGATAGTCAGAATACAGAGCGAGAACGGCGTTGGCTCAGTAGGATTTAGGACAGCCGCGGACAGCGATGCACGAAGAAACACGTCTAGGCATAGAGTCAATAAGAGTACGGATGGTATCCTGAGGGATGGCTCTCCATTCCCTTTCAACCATTTGCTACAGTTCGTCTTCTGAACGAGGCAGGGGCAGAGTCTGCAAACGGCGTCCCACACACTTCACACATCCCACACATGTTCGATTGGTGACAGATCAGGGGAGTACGGTGGCCAGGAAAGCATCTGTATACCTTGCAGAGCATGTTGGCAGATGCGAGCACTGCGTGGTTGGGCGTTATCCTGCTGAAAAATTATTGCATTATGCAGCCCCTGAATATAGGGGATTGCCACTGGCCGCAGTACATTATCCAAGTATCGTTGGGCCGTCATAGTGCCCTGAATACAAACTAGAAGTGACCTGGAATCGTAGGCAATAGCTCCCCAAACCATTATGCCACATTGTTGAGTGGTGGGGCGTTCCACAGTTACTACCGGATTAGATCTGTCTCCACGTCGACTCCGCACACGTATACGGCGACTGTCACTGGATAAACAGAAGCGTAACTCATCTGAGAACACGACGTTTCACCGTTCTGTCATCCCCATCGCTCCAGTCCAGCACCATTCTAAACTTTGGCGTCTATGCTGTGAGGTCAATGGCAGTCTTCTTAACGGACGCCGTGAGTGCAGGCCACGTTTAACCAATCGACGCGAAATGGTTCTCGTCGACACGGAAGCATCCAGGGTATCTTGCACATGCTGCAGAATCGCGGTACAAGTGACTTGCGGGACCGCCACAGCTTATCGGCGGTTGCGTCGAACCACGCGTGCTGACGTCACTCTGGCTGCACCTGCACCCCTCCTTCTTCTCACATATCCTTGTTCCAACCATGTTCGCCATAGCCGATGAACCGTGCTCGCATCCGTGTGGGTATCAGCTGCGATTTGACGTAAGGACCAACACGCCCTTCTCAGTCCGATCACCATACCCTCGTAAAATCGTCTGTCTGCTGGAAGTGCCTTCTTTGACGGCGGCCTGGCATTCTCTCCTATTAGACATATCCTCCGGGACAAAAACGAACTTTCTTCGATAATTCGTCTGGCAGAAATAACGACACGAATATTGCCCATTCTGCGCGTTCCTTCCCTTACATCTTACTTCACGTGCGTCAGACAGCTGCGCATTTCACATCATTCGCATAACTCAGTGACGTGCGTCTACTCTAAAATTTGCATAAATTTCTGACCCCTCCTTCTTGGTGTTGCATTTTCAATGTCGAGCAGTGTATATATAAGCAATATAAAAGTGAACACTCCTATTAATTTTTTCAAATCTGGCATCTGAAAAAAAGTAGAGACAGTTATTAAAGTAAACATTTTCAAATTATCAATAGTTTGAAAAATTCTATAAAAAATTTTTAAATTTCAGTAATACAGTTAAATTTCGTTAAGTTTAAGACCTAAATTTAAATGCTGAAAGCAAAAATTGGCATAATTAAGTTATAGCATCAGTAAGTACTAAAGTAGCAAGTGAACTGAATCTTTTAATATTTATGTATGCCAAGAAATAATATGCTCTAATATATTTTTTCTCATGACAATGTAAACAATAACTTAACAGGAGAAATTTTCTTTCTCACTGTCAGATCAAATAATAAGATGAAATATGCCACCTCATTTCATTTTAGAAACATTCATCTCTATTTAGTGTTGCCAATTATATTGTTGCGTGCGTACGGGTTCGTAATGGACTGAATGCACAAATCGTTAAAAACTTAATAAAATTTATTCTTTTCACACGAAATAAAACAAAATACTGAAATGTTTCCTCCGTGATATTCGTACAATATCACAATATCTTAAACGTTAAACAGAATTCAATGCAAAACAGATAAAGTGAATCCAATCTCACAGCAAATTCGCTACAATCAATCACAGCATTAATTAAACAAACAGCAGTTCGCTTTAAAGAGCTACAACTCAGATGAGGGGTTTTAATTCGGCTTTTATAAGCTTTTTAATTATTCACTAGAATATTTTAGTAAAACCTATTAACTCGATGGCAACATAAATTTCGAGATATTTCTTTATTAAATATTAAATGCAATTGCTCTTTTATTTTTACTTTTCCGACGTAGCTTTCTCTTCAAAAATCGTCTGCGTTTCACGGGAAAACAAAACAATTTTAGTTACAATTCTAAATAAATAGCTAAATAAATAAGAATTCCGTAACACTGACCTCTTCCCAAGGACTGCACGTCCCAGGAAGTACACTTCCTGGACAAGAAGCCAAACTTACAACTAAAGCATTATTGCAATAATACACATTACATTACAATGCCTAATTAAACAATAATTGCAATAAGTAACATTCAGCAAACCAAATACTATCAAACGTTAATAAATACAATGACTATCAAATACAAATACTATCAGATACTAAATACAAATCAAATACTGAATACAAATCGAATACAAAAAGGGCCATGGTCTTACATTATTTACATTACTATTTACAATTATATACACTACGTACTATGGTCATAGTAAGGAACTAACCTGTCGAGTTCGATGACTTACGGATCCGAACCTCCATGTCTTTCAGCCTATTTAGGACTGTGTACGGACTATCCTAATGTGACTGTAGTTTCGGACAGAGTCTATTCCAACGAGTCGGATTCCACAACCACACCTTGTCCCCTTCGTTGAAACGATGTTCTGTAGCTCTTGTGTCGTATCGGGTCTTCATCTTCTCCGTCGCCAAGTTGACTCGCTCTCGTGCAAATCGGTGTATCACTTCAAACCGAACCTGCACATCTTGGATGTTTTCCTCAGGCGATGAAGGCGCATCTACAGGGCGGCCGAACAGGGGATCACAAGGCAGACGAAGATCACGACCGATGAGCATCTGAGATGGAGAATTGCTGGTAGTTTCGGATTTCTCTTCGACTTTAGTATGATTTCGGCAGCTTTCTGAGCAAGATTTTTCAGACAACACGTCGGCGTTTCGAGGTGAGGATCCTTTCTGATAATGAATAAACACCTCCTCGAATTCTGAAAGCAGCTGTTGTTTTTGAAGTCCAAGGAAAAACTATATTTCCTTTAAAAGTCCAATACGAGTATGCAAGGATCTGTAATATCCGCCACATATGCTGTGTGATAGTAGGTGGCACTTCCAAAGGTGATGTTCAAGTTTAACTTTCCATCTATGTCAATTTTCTCGCCGGATGCAGTTTGGAGGGTAAAACGGGATGGCGTCCAAATCAGCTTATCTTTAAATCGTTGAGCTAACTCTTTCCGAATTATGGGGAAAATTGCTCCTGTGTCAATCATCATATTGCAAGGAACTCCATCAATATGCCCATTAATTGATAGTCCATTACTGTTACCACTCACTACAGAAATCTTGAGCGCTTTAAAACTGGGTTTTTCATCATCTGGAAACCTTCGGTCTTCGATATGGTCATTCATTTGCTTCCTGCGTCGTTGCTGGGAAATGATCTTACTTTCCGTGCTATGGGGTGTTCTACAAATTCTTCGTACGTGGTCTTCAGCTGCGCAGTTCCAGCACTTTCGTTTCTTGTCACTCCTTTTCCGTCTTATTGTTATGAAATAATTAACTATTAATTACTTTACAGGGATAACAGCGTTTATTAGGAGAATGGAAAAAGCAAGCATTCAAACTATACAGCGATCAACTTTACAACTGCGACATAACTGAAATTCAGAGCTCGAGTTGGCAGACCGCCAAAACATTACGTAACTTAACCGCTCTGAGAGCACAAGCTAATACAGAAAAATAACATTAATCATTGCATCTCGTGACATTTGGAGGTATAAAATATCAACACCCCTCCTCAATGATTAATCCTTAATAAAATGAAATGACTTACCTTAAGATGCATAAAATAATAAATCAATACATAATATAAATCACAAATTAACATAATCCAAGGTTTTGCCTAAAAGTTTTTAGTTTGTTTGTTCCTAATGGCTTTGTTAAAATGTCTGCAGTCATCAGTACGCAGATATCGGAGTTCATAATTTTTATCTTTAACAAGTTCCTTGACAAAATGAAATTTAGTGTCTATATGTTTAGTTCTACCACTGCCTCGTTCATTATGTAACATTTTGATGCAACTTTGATTATCCTCATAGAAAATGCAAACAGTGTCCTTTTCATGGAAATCTTGCAAGAGCCTTTTAAGCCAAATTGCCTCCTTTGCTGCTTCGGCAAGTGCTATAAATTCCGCTTCAGTCGATGACAAAGTCACACACTGTTGTTTTCTGCAGTTCCATGTAAATACACTGCCTTGATATTTAAAGAAATATCCGGAGTTAGATTTCCTATCGGTAGGATCATTTCCCCAATCTGCATCCACATAGCATAACAACGAGTTATTTTCGTGCTCGTTTACATTTCCCAGACGCAGTTTAAGATCTTTCGTTAATTTTAGATATCTGAAGAGCCTTTTGACTTCTATCCAATCTGCTTCCGTAGGTTTTGACACTTTTCTAGCTAAGATGGAAACAGCAGCTGCTATGTCTGGTCTGGTATTGACTGCTAGGTACAGTAAAGATCCTATTGCACTTTTATATTCCTCAACTTTACTGTAAGCTTTTGCATCTTTCCTTTGCTTATAATATCCTGGATCAATAGGAAACGTAGATGTTTTACAATCGTTCATGTGATATTGTTTCAGCTTTCTTGAAATGTAGCTTGATTGGTCTAGGTAGAAGATTCCCTCGTCGTCACGTTGAAAGCGTATGCCTAAATAGTAATGAAGATTTCCCAAATTTTTCACTGAGAAATGTTCACCAATTTCGCTTTCAAAATTTTTAAGTAAATCTTCTGTGCTTGCTGCAACGACCATATCATCCACATGTACAGTGATGTAAACAAACCCTTCTTTATCTTGTCTTGTATATAAACAAGGGTCATTTTGACTTCGTTCAAATCTTTTACTTAAGAGAATTTCATTAAGTTTCCTATTCCATTCATTTGCTCCTTGCTTGAGGCCATATAAGTTCTTTACAAGTTTACACACTTTATCACCTTCTTCAAATCCGGGAGGTTGCTTCATGTATATATCATGAGATAGATCGCCATTTAAGTATGCTGATTGTATATCATAATGTCTTACTGCCATTTTTCTTTTTCCTGCTATGGTAAGAAGCATTCTCAAAGTAGTTGGCTTGGCTACCGGAGCAAATACTTCATCATAGTCGTGACCATATTTCTGCTGGTATCCTTGAGCAACCAGTCTAGCTTTATAACGAAATACTTTTCCTTCGGAATCTCGTTTGGTCTTGTATACCCATTTACAGCCTATAATGGTCTTCCCTTCAGGCGCATTTGTCAAATTCCATGTGCCATTCGTCTTTAAGGCATTAATCTCTTCTTGCATGGCTTGTTTCCATTTTTCCTTATTGGCACCCGAACAAGCTTCATAATATGATGTTGGATCTGCTGCTTCTTCCGACTGTGCTGAGAATGAACTAATATTGTATCTCACAGGCGGTATACCTTTGTTTTGTCTAGAAGATCTCCTCAGTTCTGTATTTTCAGAAATATACTCCTCTTCTGAATTATCCTTCAAAATAGTCAGATCATCTGTATCCTCCTGTTTAACTTTAGGGTGGGGATCTTTTGGTATAAATGTCACATCCCGACTAATTACGATATTGTCAGTCTTCGTATCCAGCAAACGATAACCTTTTGTTCCTTCTTCATATCCAACCATGATTCGTTTAACAGCCGTGTCATCAAGTTTTTGCCTCTTCTCTTTCGGTACATGCACATATGCTGGAGTACCGAATGCTTGTATATGTGCTAATGATGGTTTCCTTTTGTGCCATTTTTCATATGGTGTAACTTTATGGTCTCCAGTCGGCAATCTATTTTGCAGGTAGTTTGCTGTAACAACAGCTTCACCCCAGTACTTGTTTGGAAGATTAGAGCTTTTTAGCATCGCTTTTGTCATCTCAATTAATGTACGATTCTTCCTCTCAGCTATTCCATTCTGTTGCGGAGAATAAGGAACAGTTTTCTCATGTATTGTTCCATTTTCTTTCAGCAATTTTTCGAAGTCTTTGCTTGTATATTCCCCTCCTCGATCTGATCTCAGTCGTTTTGGTGCTTTCCCAAATTGTGTTAGTACTTGTTTGATGAACTCTGCGATACGCTGTTTAGTTTCTTCCTTATGCTTCAGAAGGTAAACTGTAGTGTATCTACTGTAATCATCAATTACTGTTAGTATATATCTTGCACCACCTGGAGTTACAGTTTGCATTGGACCACAAAGATCTGTATGCACTAAATCGAGTATCTCGGAGGTTCGTGAAGTAGATTTTCTCGGAAATGGTTCTCTGCATGCTTTGGTAGCAATACAATCCTCACATGTCAATACAGCAGAACAGGGAGCAATATTCATATCTTCAGCCATAGATTCATTACACATCCTTAAAATATCGGCAGGATTTCTATGACCTAATTTTAAATGCCAATCATGAATACATTCTGTATGAACTAGTTTCGTACGAAGAGCAAGTTCACTTTCCTTAAGAACATATAAACCTCCTTTGGTGTAGCCGAAAGCTATTATATTATCATTCTTCACGATATGGCATTCTGCACCTTTAAAGTTCACTTCATATCCATTATCAGTTAGCTTCTTTACGGATAATAAATTTCCAGATAACTGTGGAACAAAAAGCACATCTTTAATTGTAATCTGTATTTCCTCATTTTGATTATTCTGATATTTTACCAAGCAATTACTTTTTCCCTGACTAAACACAGTATATCCGTTAGCTAAAGTTATTCGTTCAGGAACAGAATCACTATCAAAATTGCAGAACAGACTTTTATCATTGCACATATGAATGGTAGCTCCAGAATCGATACACCAGTAACCATGTAAATTATCCACACTTGTAAAGCAATGGTGATTCGAAACTTGTTTCGCTTCATTAAAGTCACTAGAATCCACAGCCGCATTGACTTGTTGCTTTTGATTATGCTTAAGTTTCCATTTCGCATATTTCCTGCAGTCAGCCTTAAAATGTCCTAATTTCTTACAAAAGAAACATTTAGGTACTTTATTTTTATCAGCTGGAATGTTACGCATTAAAGAAGAATATGACTTCAAAGCTTTATTCTCGTTTCCTTCAGCAGGTTCTTTACTTTCGTTTTGACGAGTGTACTCTTCCAACAATTTATTTTTAACTAATTCAATAGTTAAGTCCTCTTCAGGTCTTGTTTCTAAAGCTGTTATTAACGTAGCATAATTTTCAGGTAAGCTGCTTAAAATAAATGCAACGAGTAAAGGTTCTGAAATTTTCTCACCTAACGCTACTAGTTGATCCGCAATAGCTTCCATTTTCATTAGATGATCGCTCATTTGTTCTTTATCACTGTACTGCAAATTACACAGCTTTTTCAAAAGTCCAACTTTTCGAGACAGTGTTGACTTTTCATGGTACTGTTTGAGAATATTCCATGCCTCTTTCGCAGTCGTACACTTTCTAATATGTCCTAATTGGTTATCTTCCAATAATAGTCCTATAGTAGCTCTAGCTTTTCCGTCTTTCGAAATCCACTTTGTAGTTGCTGGAGATGGAGGTTCTGTAATAATAACATCCCATAAATCCTCCTTAATCAGCAAGAGTTCCACTTTAAACTTCCAAGTGTAATAATTTCTATCGTTCAGCTTCTCGACGCACAGGCGATCCATAGCCGCCATTACGCAGTCGTTAAAAGCGAAGGAGAAAACGAAAGCAATCACTGTTTATCAGCTTCAATCTAAAATGCTGATTCAAAAGATTACTATATGCCTTTACGAAAGACTTCTCCTAATTCCTGGGCCCATAACCTGTTATGAAATAATTAAATATTAATTACTTTACAGGGATAACAGCGTTTATTAGGAGAATGGAAAAAGCAAGCATTCAAACTATACAGCGATCAACTTTACAACTGCGACATAACTGAAATTCAGAGCTCGAGTTGGCAGACCGCCAAAACATTACGTAACTTAACCGCTCTGAGAGCACAAGCTAATACAGAAAAATAACATTAATCATTGCATCTCGTGACATTTGGAGGTATAAAATATCAACACTTATTTCATTTAATTGTCTGTTTACGTCGTCCGTCTTATTTTCCGTGCTCTGGCGTGTTCTTCAGTTCCTTCGCATGTGCCCTAAAGCACCGCAGTTCCAGCACCTTACGGGGACAGTACACCTTTAAAATGATCAAAAAATCGATTTTTGGAATTTTATTGTATTTGGTAGAGCATTTTATTCTGAATAAAATGATACCATACTTTTACTTCTCCGATAATTACTTGTCGAGTTATAAAGGAAAATATGAATCTCACTTCATGGTTTTTGATTTAAATGTCCTGAGTCAGCTGCCATGACAGTTTGTTTACATTTTGAAGTCACATTGCACTCATCCTAACTTTGGCGTTGCATGCAAAGCCTTATTTTTTTTAAAATATAATTGATTGCCGAAGAAGAGAACCATGTAAAACATATACTACAACTCCTACTTTCGCTCGGTTTGTTTACATCGTGTTTTGCTTCGTTAGTATACTGCGATTTGATATTAATTCGATTTTTGTGTTGCTCGCAATCGTGATTGAATTTTCATCGAATATATATTATTTAACTGTGTTCTTTACAGTGTTTTGTGCTAATTACTGGAATTCAGTTTGCTAATTCCTTCTTTGTAATTCTGCTTTTTGATGGATAAGTTAAAAAAACGTGCTTCAGGACAGCGCCCAAAAAAACGTAAGTTTTATGGCAACAAATACACAAATGTCAATGAGACTAAAGTGTGTGACGGTGTTAGTTCTTCATCAAAAAAGTTGAACAGTGGTTGCTTTAATAATAGTTTTAGTGCAACACAGAGTTTGGGATACAGAATAATAGCAATTGATATTTTGTTTTCTGAAATTTCAAGTATTTTGTGTTGCAAAGTGTGTGGCTCAGACATAAATATATGTGAAACTCTAAATCATGGATTATCATCTGTGTTCACGATTGAATGTGCGGGTTGTAAAAAACTGAATTCTTTCAGAAATTCTCGTATGATGGGAGCAAAATCAAATGTGCCTGAAATAAACAGAAGGTTTATTTATGCTATGAGATGCATTGGCCAAGGTCTGGCTGGAATGAAGAATTTCTGTGGTGCAATGGATTTGCCCCAACCTGTCCAGAAAAGCGCATACAATAAATCATTGCAAAAGATTACCCGTTGTGTGAAAGACGTTGCTGAGTTATCAATGTTAAATGCTGCAAAGCAAGAAATTGAAATGACAGGACAGTCACAGCTTACAATCAGTGGTGACGGATCTTGGAAAACTCGAGGTCACTCGTCGAAAATTGGGATAACTAGTATAATTGGTATTGAAACTGGAAAAGTGCTAGATCTTGAAGTACTGTCTTCATACTGTAAAGGATGTGAATGGGGTAAAAAAAATAAAAATGCTAAAGAATTTGAGAACTGGAAAAGGAGCCATGATATTGAGTGTGCGAAAAATCATTTTGGATCAGCTGGGAAAATGGAAGTTGTTGGTATGTTACGAATATTTTCTCGTTCTGAAGAAAGGTTTAACGCTCAGTACATAAACTATATTGGGGATGGCGATACTAAAACATTTCTTGAACTTCGAAAGAGCAATATTTATGGGCCTGATATTGAATTAAATAAAGTAGAATGCGTAGGTCATGTGCAAAAAAGAATGGGAAGTAGATTACGAGAACTGAAGCACTCTATGAGAGGAAAAAAGCTGGAGGATGGTAAATCATTAGGTGGGAAAGGGCGTTTAACGGATAAATTTATTGATCAAGTAACTATGTATTATGGACAAGCTATACGAAATAACAAAGACTGTGTTATGGATATGCGGAAAGCTATATGGGCGATTTATTACCATAAGCGTTCAACTGATGATGAACCACTCCATGATTTTTGCCCACAAGGAAATGTGTCTTGGTGTAAGTACCAAAAAGCCAAAGCAACTGGAAAATTGAAAGATTTTAAGCATAAAAATGTAATGGCAGCCCCAGTAATGGACAGCATAAAGAAAATTTTTAAAGACTTGTCAGAACCCACTTTACTTAAACGTTGCCTTGGTGGTCGAACACAGAATCCCAATGAATCCCTTAATTCTGTAATATGGAAATTCTGTCCAAAGACAAGCAGTTCAAGCAAAGTAATTGCTGATATAGCTGCAAATGAAGCAGTTGTAGCATTTAACGAAGGAAGACAGGGAAGACTACAAATCATGCAAAATTTGGGTTTTCGAGTGGGGCAGTATTCTCTAGAAGCAGCAAGAAAGTGTGATTTGCAACGAATAAAGGAAGCTGAAAAAAATGCTTCAGAACTGAATTTGTCTATTCGCAGAATCAGACATTTACATAACACTTCACAATTAGAAACAATTGCACAACAGGAAGGTGTTGTATATGAAAGTGGAAAATTTTGAATTTTACTACAAATTGTTTATATGAAAAATTTATACAATATATATAAATTTTATATCACATAAAATTTACCTTATTTGAGATTCCTGTCACAAGCATTATGTGGAAGTAAGTTTTGCAATATGGTAAATAATATTAATTACTTCTGTTACTGAGTACCATACATCTTAAGATTACGTTTAATGATTTTTGCTGTTTGGTTGTATATTTTATGCCATTTTATAAATTATTTTATTTTCACCTACATGAATATCAAGAAATACTATTTTAAGTGTCAAGTTATCATTCCAAAAGTGATTTTATTGCTATATGATTGAAATTTATGTTCCAAAATTAAAACTTAACTTTAAAGAGCTTTTTCTCAAAACGTTGTTTTTCAGACTTGCGCGCAGCATATCTATGAAACCGCTTAAGATACAGCATCGAAATTTACAGCACAAATAAATATGAAGACAGTAATTAAAATAGACTCTAATTATAAAGATACGTTAAATAAAAAAATTTTTTTCAGTAAAATTGTACGTTAAAAATTAACAAAAAATTATTTTTTAAAAATTATTGCTCGATTATGTTTTTAAAAGTTGAACTAATTAAAATATTTTACTTCAGATGAATAATTAGACCAATAGCTTTAATTTGGCATTAACTTTCTACAGATTATGGTGAATTTATGCAAGTTATCCTGCGCGCAAGGAAGCAGTGTAATTCAAGACTTCAATTGTTAGAGTCTTACAAAAGTATTTTTTTTAATTATTAAACTTGATTTCAAATCCATTAGATATTTTTTTTCAGGAGTATCATTGTCTCATCTAATAACCCTGAAAAAATTGGGAAACTAGGCCCAACAGTTAGTTTTTTAAAAATTTTTAGTATATGTTAAATATTTTGTATTTTCTCCCAGTTAAAGGTGTGCTGTCCCCTTACGGTAGGTTTCTTATCACTAATATACCGTCTCAAGGCATTAACTTCTCTGGTTAAATCATTTAAACGGGCCATCAACTGATCCACTGGCTCGTGGACTCACAAAGCTCTAATTGCGTGGCGGTCTCTATTAGTGGCTTGCTGGGCTGCCTCGAATTTCATGGCGTACACCAGAGCACTTTTTAAGTCATTCACATCAGCCATTCGTAGTGCTTTCTGTATTTCTGGGTCCCGGATGCCGTCGATGAAGTACTGCAAGGACAGGATGTCCCTCGTTTCTCTCGGGCACTCCGTAAAGGCGATGTGAGACAGCCTTTCGACATTCGTAGCTAGTTCCTGAAGTGTTTCTGTGGGCGAAGTTCTGTGTTCTGTGTTCCTGAAGTGTTGACGAGACTTCAATTGAAGCCTGCTGTAATCTTTCAAATATTTCTCCCCAAAACGTAGCTCCAATGCGCCGGACATAGCTTTGAAATCTAGCCTCTGGTTTTCGGGAAGAGTCTGCAGGATATCCGCTACATCTCCTCTCAGAGAAGCGGCAGATGACAGGCCTTAGCTCTGGAATCCCATCCGTTTGCTTCCGTCACTATTGAGAATTGTGTCTTATACATTTGCCAGGAGGTCTTTCCATCATATGCCGATAGCTTCAGAGAGGGGCGAGCAGGCATGGGTGAAAATTTAAAGCCATCCGAATTGTTTCCTTCTGTCGCTATGCGCTTCTTTAAGGCGTCAACTTCTTTGGCGACTTCAGAAGAAACCTTGTCATCAATCTGTTGTTGGACGGCAGAATTTCTTCCTTCGATTCGTTGCTGCACAGCAGAAACTCGTTCTTCTATTTGTTCTTTCATCGAATAAACTCTTTCTTCAGTGCGTCGAACTTTATTTTGAACAACGTCATTTCTGCCTTCCATAGCTTCGAATTTGTTTTCTATTATATAGGTAATTTCTCTTTTCATTTCCTCTTGCTCTGCTTCAGTCTTTTCTTGAACAGCCTTCATTTCATCTTTAACAGATTCCTGAACAACCTTCATTTCATCTTTAACAGATTCCTGAACAATCCTCATGTCATCTTTAACAGATTCTTGACCAGCTTCCATCCTATCTTGACCCGCTTTCATCTCCTCTTTAAAGGATTTCATGTTTTCTTGAACAGAATCTTTCATCTCGTCCTCAAATGCAGCAAAGGTTACCATCAGGTGTCTTAATTGTTCTTCCATCGCTCGTGTTATTGGCATTCAGAAATCCCACTTCTGACGCCAATGCGGGCGTATGGATTCGTAATGGATTGAATGCACAAGTCGTTAAAAAGTTAATAAAATTTATTCTTTTCACACGAAATAAAACAAAATACTGAAATATTTCCTCAGAGATATTCGTACAATATCACAATATCTCAAACGTTAAACAGAATTTAATTCAAAATTGATAAAGTTAATCCATTCTCACAGCAAATTCGCTACAATCAATCACAGCATTAAGTAAACAAACAGCAGTTCGCTTTAAAGAGCTACAACTACAACTCAGATGAGGAGTTTTAATTCGGCTTTTATAAGCTTTTTAATTATTCACTAGAATATTCTAGTAAAACCCATTTTCTCGATGGCAACAGAAATTTCGAGATATTTCTTTATTAAATACTAAATGCACGCCCTCTTTTATTTTTACTTTTCTGAAGTAGCTTTCTCTTCAAAAATCGTCTGCGTTGCACGGGAAGTAAAACAATTTTAATTAGAATTCTAAATAAATAACTTAATAAATACGAAATCAGTAACAATATTATAAATGAAAATAACTAATAGTATGCTCCAACATATCAGCATATAATCCTTACTGTAGTATCAGTTCCTCTATTGTTTTACTCTGAGCATATTTTGTACGCTTATTTGAAAATTACTAAGACAGACAGCCTCCTAAATACCTGACAAGAGACAACTTCGCAATGGTGCCAGCACTTCTATGCAAGTCGACTACTATTTAAAAAAACAGAAGTCTTCATTGAAGGATTCCTGTAAAAAGGTTTTCCTACTGTTATGGAAATCAGTTCCTAACTTGTAAAAAGCAGTCTTAATAACAGTACTTTATAAGTTTGCTATTTGCGTAGTAAATTCTTGAGTACAGATTATTTTCCGTAGTTCCTACGCATTATTTTTTTACAGCATGCTCCTTTTTATTCACAAAAAAGGCATTTGTCAAATAGCATATGTTTTATTTATTTAAATAAGTATAAACTTTTACTAAATATAATTGTATGGACTGGGGGATATAAAATTGATATTTTAAATTTAAAGATGTTATAACATTAGTATTCGCATCATTTAAAACATTTTTGTAATTGAAAGTATATGGTTATGATCAAGACAGTATAAGCACTTTTCTGGACGAAAGCGCAACAAACAACAGACAGAAAATCCTCTTACTTAAAATATAAAGTTAGTAGATTTCATGGCACATTTTTCAAATTTACTAGTGCAATATCTGGGTTAATATTTTATTAAGAGGTTTTAATGAAAATGCTATTAAACAAATAAAAAAATTAGAAATACGAAAAACCCATGCCTTAAAAATAATTTCCCTTTAGAAGTAATAAATATTCTTAGAAATACAAGGAAAATAAATTGCAACTAATTATACAAATGTAACTAAATAATATCATTATTCACCTATTAAAGCGACCCTACTTTGCTTAACATCATGAGCATTTTACAAAAGCAGCATTGAGTTAGCTTACAGCCGAAAAATGTTGCGGGGAAAAGAACGCAAGGCGAAAACGTCGTGGTACAAAATATCGTGGAAGAAAAGAAAGCAAAGAGAAAACATCGCAGTTCTAAAACATCGTGGTACAAAATATCTTGGTCGAAAATAAAGCAGTTCAAAACATCGTCGTCGAAAACATCGTGGTAAAAAATAAAGTAACTGTAAATCATCGCATGCCGATAACATCGCACACATGAATTTTCAGGTTTTAAAAGCTGTAATTGCATATTCACATAATGAAGGAAAGAGGGATATTTCTATTTCTATATTTCATATTTTTGTATGAACTAACAGAATTTTATGAAAAATACAGTCTAAAAATGAGCAAAAGGAAGATAAATAACTGCATGAGGTTAATTAATTATGTAAATTTAAAATTCTATTAAGTATTATAAGTTGCATTATTTTTATTCTCATTTCCAATTTTTAAATGCTTAAGTTTTCCTCTTGCTTTTTCAGCAAAAATATATTTTTCATTCAAATATATGAAATGTAGAAGTAAAAGTACCCCTGTTTTTTCCTTGTGCTCCCAAGTCGTTATGCAAATATTCAATTAAAACTTTTAAAACCAGAAACCTCATGTGTGCAATGTTATCGGTCATGCGATGATTTGTAGGTACTTTATTTTTTACCACGATATTTTCGACGACGCCGTTTTTAAACTGCGAAGTTTTTTAACCGCTTTGTAGCTGATAACAGGTAACAAATTTTACTTCAACCTACTGTTACAAATGTGCGCTTAGATAGCTAATTTTAGTAGAATTATCATTAAAATTCTTGTATTTCCCTTTGCAATGCAGCGCGAGACAAATTTTAAGAGAAAGCTACGCCGAAAAAGTAAAACTACAGGGGCACGTGCATTAAACATTGAGTAAATGGATATCTCGGTATTTTGTTTGAAATTGAATAAATGTAATTGACTATTAGTTGTAACCGCACACAGAAACGAGATTCAGCCGTGAACAAAACCCGATGCCATTCAATGGTCCGAGCACTATGACGCTGACACCACACCAGTCGTCTAGTCTTGTGTTCAGCAATCAATGGTACCCATGTGGCTGGTACCCGTGAACGTAAGTGCACGTCACGCAATTTGTTGCGTATTGTTTGGGTGGACACAGATCCACCTGCTCCTGGAGGCTACCGGCTTCGGATGGCACGTGACGTGGAGAAAGGGTCTCCAATAGACCGCCGAATATGCCGGTCTGTACACTCTGACTTGCACCTGTGCTCACCCCTTCCTCTTCGACGTGCACATACACCTTCCTGAATCCATCGTGTGACACAACGTTGGATGGTACTCACGTTGTGCGCAACATGAATGGCTATTTTGTGCGCAGCGACAAACCAAGTTTATGGAGTTCGATAATACGGTCACTTTTCCCAGTCGTTAACTGATGGTATTGAGCTCGCCGACGTCTCAGAGGCATTTTCTACGCTTCTTCTAAAGTCTCCAATGCCTCGTAAATTCTCAGAGGCTGCTTATGAGAAGGGAAAATGACTGACCTTTATAGCCTGCAATGCGTACCACGTGATCATTATAAATATTAAAATAATCATTATAAATGTTAAAATAAATAAGAGACATACTACACTATTAATACAAAAAGCTTTTAATTTCTTAATTCGGCATCTTATTCTAGGATGAAATGCAGAATTATAAATGTCAAAATATTCCTAATTTGTTAAATGTTCGCATTCATATTCGTTCATAATTAATATTTTACTACCTAGTTCTCAACATAGATCATTTATACTTCGGGAAAACTGTGCATTAAAAAACACTTCCCTAGCAAAAACATCCAATGGGTGACTAACTGATATTTATTACTTGTTATTAGAACAATAAATAATAACTATAAGAGTTGTACTTGTTCTGTATTTAAAAAAAGCCATTTGGCGTGCGAGAAACAAAGAAAAGGGCTTATGAAACATAGCCCTTAACTTAAACTGACGAATGCATTCATATAACATTTAGCATAAATGGAGAAAACGTGAATATTAAATAGTGAAAATATAAAAATTTCATTTATTTTTTTGAAGTAATAATGCAATCATCCATGACTGATGTTATAGCGAAATCTATTCACAGTTTATAACTGGATCTGTCACATTGTTGAATTGACGTCTCCACCGGAAACGAAAACACATGCTTCCTGTTTTGTGATAATTAGCTAGTATGATGAAGTATGTCATTTCTGCTTCCTTGTACGAAGTAAAGGAAATATTTCAACGGAAATCTTCATTCTGACCGTTCCCGAATCCATTTGGACGATTTTTTGTGACATATGTATGTAGTGCAGAATAAAGGAATCTTTTTTCCAAAACGGACTGTAAAGTGGATTTAAAATGGATTCAAAGGTATTTCTTTCGTGATGTTTACGTACGCATGAATCTATGTATCTGGCATAACTCAAAAATGATTAGCCATAGAACTTTAAAATATGGTGTATGGGACTGCTATAACATTTAGTGCAATTACCATTAATATATCCATATATACGAGTATAAATTGTACCACATCCCTTACCCGGGTTAAAAGTCCTTACCCGGCCTTTATTTTCGCAATCGTTGGTCGTAGTCATATATTTCCAAATACAGAAATATTCTAAATGACCAAAATACTCGTGTTTTGTCAATGTCAAATTAATAAATAAATAGTTTTCGACAACTAATGAAATCTGACTGCATATGGAATAAGAGATTATATATGCAATTAGTATAACAAAAAATGAAACAATGTTCAATATCAGTTTATTGTTGCAGCAAAAAATGTGTGTAATTAATGAAAGGATGCAGTCCAAGGAAGTCATGTGGTGTTTATATCGAATATTTTTTTTCATAATTACACATGTTAAGAAATCTCTAAATTAGCATTTGAAATAAATTTTTATTCAGAGCATGCTTGTAATAAGTTAATAAATCAAATTTTATAAAAAGAAATAGAATTTCCTGCCCATCAGCATCCCCAGAAATAACCTTAAAGCAGATAAGTTTATTCAATTACGCAAAGCAAGCAACGGCTATCTGCCTAAGGGATGCCTTCGTGGAGAACCTTTTGAGGGAACTGGCTTGTATACACGCTCCACATGGGGAAAACCACGAAAACGCTCATGCAGCCAGCCGGTTCATGTAAATTCGAACGTCGGACCGAATTACCAGTGTTCAACAATTATACCACTCGGCCTCTGATGGGTCCTTAAAGCGGATAAGTAAGGGTTCAAAAAAGAGCGTAAATTTTACCTTCACTAATTAGACGTTAGATAATTCTGAAGACTGCCAAATTAAGAATTCGTAACTATTTCATTATAAATATTTCAAATTTTTTGCTTAAATTTATTTAGTTAGTAAGCATGAAAAAAAGTAAAATGTTGTAATACATGTTTTTGAACACATTTTAGCGCGGTATCAATTTTTCATTAAAACTGAGTTTCCTGAGCATTATGTGCATCATAATGTAAAATAAAATGAAATTCATGACATTAAAATTCATATTGAAACTGTTTTCATAATAAAAATTATCGAAATTATTCAATAAATTTCTCCCCATATATATTAAAAACCATCGAAAATGTTAACGTCATGCGATTGCTATAATAATGATTAAAGTAATTTACATTTATGTAATAATGTATGCAATTTTGTAGAGTTATTAGTAGTAGTAAAACATTAAAATAAAGACATTAAAATCCTCTAGAAATAAAAAAAGTGTAACTAAAATTCAATGCAAAAAATTCAATACATATTCTGAATTCATATTTTTTTCAAAGTTTTTAGAATTCATATAATATTCATAAAAGTAATGAATGAACTGTGAAGACGTTAGCTTTTTTTAGTACATTTGTATTCGTATAATTTTTATGAAAATATTATGTGGAAATTACTACTAAGCGTCGACGATGTCTTCAACATTTACATCTATACTTCATTACGCGTAATAATATGCGTCCGCTGGTCATTAAAATTCAGACAGCGTTAAGGAAGAGTATAACAAATTTGGAATTTCCACGAAATGTAAAATATGCTGCATTGACTAGCATTTTACGGTAGGCTCATATTACAGGTAAGAGCAATGACATTTCGAAGCAATAAAAAAAAAGATGTTTTAAAATGCCACTTTTTCATTCAGAAATCGCATTTACTTGTTTTTTTGGGCATGTCTCGGGTAAGAGGAAGAAACTCGTCGTAGCACGTCTCAGTATTCGATCGTGGAAGAATCGTAGTCTCTGGCCTGAAGATTATCATACCGTAGCGACAGCTGCTCGCCTTGGTCTGGATCCAATGAATGTTATGAGAATTTGTAATCAAACGGGTGAAAGATGACTACACAGATGTACGGATCTCAATGGGCTACATTCAACAGTGACCTTGACTACAGACATCTTGTTCCCATCGTTTTGGGGATTCTATGTATCTGGTTTAGAAAATTGAATGTTTTGTCTAGATTCAAGTATTTGTAAGTACGGTGCGATGAGATTTGCAACGTCACGTATTATCAGCATATTTTACCATTGCTTCGGCTTTTGTTGACGCTAAAGTAAAGAAATCAGAGCCAATAATGATGCCATCAGTAACGCACGTGAGTACTTCAGTGGTCATGAAGTCGAATTTTCTGGCGAATACTGGCTTTGCTTACAGCATCATGGCAGTATCCTTGTATGGAGGTACTGAGAGGAACAATGTTGGAAGCTTGCATTCTTCAGCGACGTACCAGCTCCACACTTGGATTGATGTTATACGCTGCCATTGACTCAGAGGTTCGAATCCCGCGAACGGGCTGGCTGCATGGCCGTTTCCGTGGTTTTCCCCATGTGTAACGTGTATACGAGCCAGTTTCCCTTAGAAAATCCTCCACGAAGGCATCCCTCCCTTTAGGCAGATAGCCCTCGTGTGCTTTGCCATAATTGCATAACCTAACTGACTCACAACCCATTCAGATCTCTAAGCAGAGATTATTGAAACCAATTATTTATTTAAAAACAATTTCCATCATATTGTACCTTAAAAGAATGGAAGACCTCTGGGGCCGTCAACAAATATCTTTATTAAATGAATAAATTGTACAATTGGACTATCTCAAATTAAATAAATAAAACATCAATTTATACATGCAACTTTTTACAGCGCATTAATCAAAAACAAAATTTAATGACTTGCATAACCGTTTTTCAGTTTACAATGAAATAATAATTATGTATTGTAATACAACCATAACTACAATTTAAATGCATAGTTGCGCATTGCCATACATACTTTATCACATACAAAATAATTACAGTTATTTCAGTGAATTTATCTTCAGATTATTTGAACTTATAACAGTTCTTTTATAATGACAGTGAAAATAAAAGTTGAGACACCACTTCTCCAGCATAATAAAGAATAATCTAAATACCTTTTAGATTCTTTAAACAAATATTTGCCTTAATCTGTTCTTATCAAAATATCAAACTGTATTTTCAAACGAAACCCAATTTATATTTATTGCTTGCAAAAATACAATTCATGCATTCGGGATTGTTCTTACAGTCCCTATGATTATGACTTCTTTGTGCACATCTTGTACATGTTAAGGCCTTTGTACATTTTTTATGAAAATGATCAAATTCTTGGTATTTATAATATCTTACTACATTAATATATTCTGTTACAGAAACCCTGTACCATTTCAAATTTATTTTACTCTGATTAATTGTGACGCTAAACTTGATAAGAAAGAATTTTTTGCTTTTATCGAAAAACAAATTCGACTCCTTCTTCCTGAAAAATTTGATTTTCTTTCTTGATAGCCTCTTAAATCTGAACTTTCTTTAAGTCTCCATCTATATCATATAATATCATTTTAGGCATTTTCTTCTTTGGAGCCATAACTTAAAGCTCTTCTCTTAATAAAGAGCTTTCTTTGATTTCATCCTCTAATACAGCAATATCATTTATATTTACACATTCTACTGTAATACCTCCAATATTCATTTTTAGAACATTTCTGGTACATATTTTAAACTCAAGTGAGTCGCTAGCTTCGACCACCTTTGTTTTAATTTCTTCAGAGGATGTTCCTTTATTATTAGGATACAATAGAACAATACGTTCCTTCTCATTCTTAATCTTATCTCCTTTCTCAGAAACTTTGTTATAAAATATTTTCCGTTCATTAACAACTTCTGCAAGTGATTTTTGAAATATTTGGTGTGGTTGTTTAACCACACTTTCTTTTAACTTGCCTTTTAAATTTGCAATCTCTAATGCTTGAGAAGTAATAAAAATAAATAACACTTCTTGTGGTTTAAAGATCTTTATTTTTAAGGGTATAGTAACCCTAAATTTTTAGCTTGCTTATTATTGAGCGGCTTCTTCAATTAACTCGTTTTGAACTACAGTCTCTGTCTGTATTTCATTATTTACGTTGGATCAGATTCAACCGGGACCTTAAAGTTTTTTCGAGTTGAATTTGAATTTGGTGTTAGCCCCTTCCGTTGGGAGGAGGAGCCGCCAGACCACGACACAGCCCCAAACGTCGGGAAGTTTTAAGAGTTAAATATATATACATATATACTCTGAAATTGATTTTTGCCAAGTTCTCTTTTTCTCTTGAACTAATAAACTTCCCCTAAGGGTACGCAAGCAGTAAAGTACATTTATCCTACACTACCTTGCATTAACCATGTAATACAATACACTAATAATCCTTTGCAGTTTTAACCTTGTACTGCAATGCATTAATATTGATTGAAGTACATTATAGTATAGTACAGAATATTAATCTTGATACAATATTTATGTGTATTTTAGACGCTATATAATATAATAATTTTGAGCTACAGCATGAAGACCATGCAAATGAAGCTCCCTGGAACAGTTATATTGAAAATTTTGAAATTATTCTGTTGCATCAAGTTTGTTAAACAGGACTCATAATCCTTTTACACATAAGCCTATATGTCTATACGTTTATATGCCTATAGCCTATATGAACTCATAAGACTATATGCATTCTATTACTTTAAAGTATTATTGATTGCTGCCCAAACGGGAAATTGGTTAGTGACACTGACTGCTGTACCGAAGATCAGGGTTCGAATCCTGCAGAGGGCATGGATGGGAATTGTCTGTCCTATCAAGGGAGGTAATGATGACAGCTTATCAGAAGTCTCCATGATAAAATGACCTCCACCTCTAGTCTTACTAATAGCGAAAGCTACTGGCTAGTGCCCGTCGTAAACAAACAAAAAAAAGTATCATTGATTACATTCCATAGCTGCTTTCTGACCTTATTTATCTTATGAAGTCTGAAATTGGCGTGCTTCATTCGAAAAGTATTCTTTGCTAAGGAGCAACGAAAAACGAATTCTATAAGTTCTGCAGTGTTTTATGCGAGGAATTAAATAGGTCTTAATAGCCTGTGCCTTTTTAATGGCAGTCCGGGTACCGGAGTAGAAATTAAAGGCTTTTCGTGCGATCCATTAACAAAACTTTTTGCCGACTGCAACCAAAATCAGAAGTGATGCTAATGAAAGAATATGGATTGCAATAGTTTAGGGTTTCTATCCGATCCTTTAATCACGTGACAAGTAGCACTACGTGTAGATCAAGCTATTCGAAAACAAGCACCGTTTCTACAAACGACTGGGAGAAACATGTAACTGTTTTAACGCTTCTCGCTGCTTATTTTCAGTCGATAGGCATTCCATTCAGAAATTCCAAATTTTGAAGCATATTTTAGTTTTTATTTATTTTGTGCACAACCATTAGCCGCTACACTGAAAGGAAAGGATGCCCGTGGATGAGTTTTTAAGAAAACCTGGCTCGTATCCACGTTACACCTGGGAAAACCACGAAAATGTCCAAGCAGACATCTCGTTTACCGCGACTCAAACCTCGAACCGAACTGCCAGTGCTCAGGGACTTTTACCGCTTGGCCGCTAGTGGGCCAATTTTTGTGGTATAGAAGTATGTAAATAAATTATTATGTTTTACCAAGAATACATACAGAGTAATGCCTGAAAAATACGAATAAATGACTTTTTAAAAATTCAATGCAAAGGGTAATATTTTTGCTTTATGATTGTTGCGGATATTCGATAATATTTGTAAAGAGAAAAAAGGTTCATTTCAGCAAAAGTTCACAATTTCAGCGAAAGTTACATTCTTCGAAAGTTCATGTTACGCTTTGACTATAAGATCAATTGATTTCTAATTACACTTTCAGTGGATGTATTTAGAGTGAAGACATCATCCCCTCAGGCAACGAGATTTAAGGCTTTTAAGGCTTCATATTTACAGATTTACAGACTCAACCAATAAGCCTGTCCTAAATGTGATGCGTCTAGGCGTCGGGAGGCAGTTGTAGAGTTAATCCAATGACTTGTAAGAGACGAAGAGTCTACAGCCACATAAGACTTTATTCATAATTCTTTTGAAGTAATTGCACGTATTTTACAGATAAAGCTTTCCTTTGTATCAGGATAATTTTTTCCTGAAGCCAATTCTGCTTTAAATGAAAGAAGAAAGCAAGTTTCGGAAGAGTTATGCATTATGAGCTGAGCTGTCGCTAGCTTTTCTCGGCTATTTCCTAATTCCAAGCAATTCACGAGTTTATGTTTACATAAAAATTTTTCCTCCATCCTCCAGGAATAGCTTTTATAGCTTATTAAGATATTAGCCGCAAAAACATTTTAAAAAGATAAAAATCTGAAAGCTTTCAGATTCTACATGAAAACTTTCAGAATTACGCCCTAAGGGGCATTTTTTTAACGTTTTCTGTGTTATCTTTATTTACTTATCTTTATTTATCACATTCTTCGCACTTAAGCCATAAATTTAGTCCAACAGCTATATCACAAAATAATTTAAAATGAGCATATTTTTAGAATTTCCGATACACAGTCTCGCGCGTTGGGGATAAAAATGTTTTTTTTTTCGTACAGCATTGCTATTCCGCGCTTTGAAATCGTTGAGTTTGTTAATCAAAAAGTCTATAATACCTGACAAAATATGAAATAGATAATAAAACGAATTTCAAATTCCAAAGTAAGGCTTTCAGATGCCCATATTCGGTGGAGTATTATGTTATTCAAACTTTGATGGCTCTAGGTACCCTTGTTTTATCACAATGCGAGAAACATACATACATTTATACATTCTTTATTATTTAATTTCTTTAAATATAATACAGGGCTGTAATATTTGGTGGCAACAATTTGAAAAGTGAATCAACGCAAAATGCCAAAACGAAATTAACAGCCCTTCTGGGCTAATGCCGTTTGGATTAAAAACATGACAAATCTAGCTAGGATTCAAAACATAAATTATGTAATTGGTAGGTGGAGGTTATAATTAATTTCACCGTAAGGACACGCAGAAGCAAATGCCACGATTCTTTACACCTTTCCTCACTTAAAGGATGACTGGGAAGAAGCGTGAGACACATTCCACGATGGGTGACGGATTATCATTTATCAATTTCGTATTCAGGTGCCACTACGAGATGATTGAGTTTTTTTTTTTTAAACTGCGCTTCAATCGGGATTCGAACCACGTATCTTCCAGCTTTTAGCCGGAAGTGATAGCCACTTATACAGTGAGAGATCGCACGGGAAATGCGAAAATTTCTTACAAACCATGCAATTTAATTGTTTTAAATAATGTAAATTTTATTTTAATGTCTCTCTCAAACAATATTATGTGGACATGCTGGTAATATATAAAATTTAGTAATTTCCTTAAACCTGTAACCCTCGAAAACCGTAATAAGAAAGCTGCTGTTATACGTTGATAAAATTATTTCAAGAATACGAATAATTTTAGAATGTAGCCGATTATTTTATATTGTGCATTTTTCTGCTTTTAGTTCATGGGAATTAATTCACTGTTCCGTTTGAGGTCACATTGTTTCTGATAACTGTTGATTGATTCCTCCCTCCTAATTATTCTAACGAAATCGAATCACCTCTAAGGAATCGTATAAGAGATGATTCTTCGAAACAGAAAGTGAATTTGTCATTTTACATTTAGCCTTATCTCCAAATTCTGAATAATTTTTTATAATCGAAGTATAATACTTTTAAGCATATTGTAGTTTTCAGCTACAGGTGGACAAGATTTTATTCAAACAATCATTAAACTTAGGTATATCTGATTTAAAGTTGGCCCTTCATGTTCATAATTTAGAAAGTTTGGTATAAACGGTAAACTTGTCAAAGTGTAAAAGAAAAAAAACCTTAAATAAATTCCAGAATAGGCTAGAATTTGAAGACGTTGTGGAAGGGCGATTTTAAAGAATCGCTACGCAAGCTCTTAAATGGACTGAATCTAGTCCGAATGTTAAAAGATTTTATGGGTACTATTAAATGGCGCAGTTGATTTATAGAAATATAATATATTATAGTACTAGAAAAGCTGCGGCTGAATATAAAAATAAACACCTTAATTTCGATTGATGACGGTTGACTCTAAATATATATTTTTGAAGTCAACAAAAGAGTGATTTTACTCAGTGACTGACTATACGTAAAAATGTTAAGTTGTCAATAGACAAAGATGTCCCGTTCACAACTATCATTTACTTTTTGTAATAAATACAAAATTTTCAAAAATACACAAAGAGAAAAAGACATAATTTAAACATTTGCAAAATAAGATCGTATTTAGTCATTAAATTGTGCACATTACTGGCAGCATAATATAGTTCAATGTTTCTCAGCCTTTTAGACTCATATAATATAGTACATAATTTTTCTGAAAACGGAGGAGGAAACAGAAAACAATTTCTAGAAGAGAAAAAAGAACGATTTAGCGCAAAAACTGGTACAATCTTTAACAATTAATTATTAACATTAAACAGTTTTATGTGCAAATCTGATTGCAATCAGCGTAGTTTAAATTGAAAGGAAGAATCGTAATAGTATGCTTTCAGTAAAGTATAGACGTTTAGCTGTGATTTCGGAGAACATTTTGGTCTTGTTTAAGAAGCTGCTGCTCGAATAAGAATATAGTCAAACGTTAGGCCAGATTGGGAAGTGAGTTTTAATTTAGATGAGGTTGTCCAGCTCAAGTGCTTTTGTAGCCTTGAGTAGGAATACTGGTACAGTAGACAGTTCTAGTCAGTTGCTGAGATCCGAAGAGACTTTTTTTGTGCTATTTTTACTTGGGACTTCCAAAAGTGACCCGCATTTCCAAAAGTATAAACAAATACTTACACTGAACATTATCTCTCTAAGACGATCACCTCCACAAAACAGGAAAATCAACTAGAAACGTGGATGGACGTCTCAGAAAGGATTAAATGTATTTTAGTCATGGTGGATATATTCATTAAAATTAGGTGTAAAGCTTAGAGAAACTTATAAGCGGCAAAGCGGTTAAGTCACTGAATACTGGTAGTCGATGTGGGTTCGATTCCTAGCGAAGCGACTGGCTGGATGGGCGTTTTCGAGATTTATCCCATGTACAACGGGGATACGACCCAGTTTCATTTACAAAGCCTTCCACGGATCTACCCTACTCCTCGGTATCTATAGAACGATAGCTTCGTGAAGATTTATCTACCCTTCTCTCGGGTAAATACCTTTCATGTGCTTTGCCATAACGAAATAAACCAAACCAAACTAAGGAAACTTTTTCATTTTGCTCTCTGGGCTGATACCAAATGAATCATATGTTGTAATATCTGGTAGCTTTTCATATGCAGGAGCTAAACCATTTCAGAAAGGAAAATTAACTTAATTTATAATTTAACCTGGTTATTCAAAATTTCAACTTTTAATTTATCTCTAGTTTCCAAAATTCTTAGCATGGCTAATCATGTAATAAAATATTGATCGATAACAAAACGTATGGCCTAAAATTAGCCGAATGGGGACAGTTCCGAGCTACTTCGTTTCAGTTTCGGTTCGACGGAGCTAAACAAGCTGTCTGCATGGGATCTGGTGTCTTTTTTCCGAAGGTTAATGTGAAGATTCTATCCACGAATGCATTCTTTCAAACGAAATCCATTAGTGACTTGCCGTAAATTATCTAACCATAATACAAGTTTCTGCTACTTCAGTTGAAACAACTAAAAACGTATTCTGAAAAATTTTTATTTTTTTTAATTGTATATTATTGTATAAAAAATTCAGGCAAAACATCAAAATACATGAATGAGATAAACCTTTTAAATCTGGAGCTTTCGATTACATTAAGCTGTACTTATAAAAGGAGGTAAAAAGGCTAATAAATATTGAAAGACAATTAAGTGTTAAGAAACAATTTCTCATTGAAACTATACCTTTAGTAGATAGCACTTAAATTGCTTTGCCGTACGTCAGTTACCTACTCGAAACTCTAAGTGTTCCATAGTCAACCAATGTAATCCTTTGTATGATTATATGTGAAGGTTAAAGCATTTCTGTAATTAACAGCTAATAATAAGATATACGAAAGGTATCTGACTAAGGAAAAGAAAAAAAAACTTTTTAATGGAAACTAGCTCTTATTTCCGTCATAAAAATTACAGGTGAAAACTAGACCGAAAAATTTATTTTTAGAAAGATCTTTCATTTTTTCATCTTTTATGAATTTCATCTGATACCTCATTTTTACTGAGCTCCTGAATGACTTTGACGCTTCAACTGGGAAATTTTAATGACTATTTGCTTTCGTTACTTTGAAAGAGAAAATAAAATTAATGAATTTTAATCATTATTTGGAAAATTACATCATTTCAAATTAAAAATTGCACCACTATTTCTTTACTTATGACTGAAAAGTAAAAGCAGTCTTTAACTAATGAGGAACACAAACTGAAGTATTGGCTCCTGTTAATCTGAATCTGGGACGACTATTCACGGCTCCAGAAGATTTTGGTCTTCTGTGTCACCTTGAAGATGACATTCAATATCATTATTTCTGTGGAAGTAATATGTATGAAAGGTGGATGCTGTAAAAGGTTTTATTATATATGCTTTATTTTTTTTCTAAGTCAGGATGGTGTCTGAATTTACAACATAACCACGGCAGGCCCTTAGCTTTTTGTTGTTCTGTGCAATCTCTGCCCTTCCAAAATTGTATCACCCATTGCTTCCTAAATTAAGAGAAAAATAGTTTGCCGCCTTTAAACCCTGCCGCTCGGTTAGACTGCACTGGTTGTACCGGCATTAGCGCTGGCAATGTACATACACTGAAGAATCAAAATTTTATTTGTGATATTCTTTGTGTAATTTACTCCATTTTTTTTTGCCTCGCTAAAGTACTCATGTATTAACACTCTTCATAAGTATGACAAAATAAGTCATTACAAGCAGGAAAAATTCACCTTAAAATTCAAGTCTTCCGTACCTGACATCTAATTTTGCAAGCAACATGGCTACTCTTTCAAACATAGCTATTTTATTTTAAACATGATCATTCTACGCAGCTTTGGAATTAAGTGACCAAGTAGATTTTGAGCAAATTATTGATGATTTTGCTTCGTTAAAAGTAAGAAAAATTAAATTATAAAAAATGCTTGAAAAAACAAGTGTGATGTTTTTATATTAGTTACATTACTATTTATTCTATTTTTCCGACATTATTTGCCCTTTCTCAGAAAGAATTTTTTTAAAGTTTTTCATTTCGAAACTGTTGTCATTTTTCTGAATTCTTTTATAAAGCTAATTAATAATTAACAAC
>KK113749.1:75547-87444 GCA_000611955.2 Stegodyphus mimosarum
AATTAACTACGTAATTAATATTAATAGTAATAATATTGTTATTATTATTATTATTATTATTATTATTATATTCATCATCATAATAATACAATAATAAATTAATAATTCTAATTATTATTATTATTATATTAATAAAATTAATAATATTAATCAGTACTATAACAGTTTCTGTATCATGATCTGAAATACAATAGCGAATTAGTTATGCGTATAAAAATGTATAGCTCTATTTAACATGTATTTTTTTTTCTTTGTAAATACTTATGTGTGTGTGCTGTCTTTTTTTTTACACAGTCCAGTCACATTAATGTGACCATCTGTCAAAAGCCAGAATAACCACCTTTCGCAGAGCGGACTGCTGCGAGACGTGCAGGAAGAGAGTCACATAGGTCCCTGAAGGTGCTCTCTGGGATGTTGAGCCATGCCGACTCTAATGCCGTGGCCAGCTGCGCTAGATTACGCGGTTGAGGATCCATGGCGCGAACAACTCGATCGAGATGGTCCCACAGATGCTCGATTGGGTTTAAGTCAGGTGAGTTTGCTGGCCAGGGGAGGACGGTAAACTCATTCTGGTGCTCTTCGAACCACGCACGTACACTGGCAGCTGTATGGCACCTCGCATTGTCCTGCTGGAAGATGCCATCATCCTGAGGAAAAACAATGCGCATGTAGGGGTGAACATGGTCCGCAAGGACAGATGCGTACTTGTATTGATCCATTGTGCCTTCCACAATGATCAGTGAACCTAGAGAATGCCAGGAAAACATTCCCCAGACCATAATGCTCCCGCCTCCAGCTTGGACCGTTCCGGCAATGGTTGCAGGGTGGTTCCTTTCAGAGGTTTCACGCCTTATACGCCAACGTCCATCTGTCCGATGGAGCATAAAACGCGATTCATCCGAAAACGCAACCTGTCGCCACTCAGTGGACGTCCAGCTGCTGTACTGGCGTGCAAATTCTAGCCTTCGCCGTCGATGAACAGCAGTCAGCATAGGTGCACGAACCAGGCGTCTGCTTCGGAGGCCCAGACGCAGCAATGTTCGCTGAATAGTACTTTGGGAGACACTTTTGGTAGCCCCTTGGTTCATTTTGGTGGTCAGTTGCTCAACGGTAGCCCGTCTATCTGCCCGAACGCATCTCCGCAACCGTCGTTCGCCTCTGTCATCTATGGCCCGTGGTGCACCACATTTGCCACGTCGCTGATTTTGGACAGTCCCATTTTGCCATGCACGGTACACTTTTACCACGGCGGCACGCGAACAGTTCACAAACTCAGCCGTTTCGGAAATGCTTCCACCCTTGGCCCGAAAGCCAATGATCATGCCCTTTTGGAAGTCGGATAAATCGCTTCGTTTCTGCATTACGCCAACGATTGAAATGTTTTCCGAAGCCCTCACACACCCTTTATATACGCTCAACTGCACTGTGCTGCCACCTGCCTTCTGTGATTGGTTATTTAACTCTGACATGGAAAGTACGTGGTGGTCACATTAATGTGACTGGACGTTCATATCTGTGTCTCAGGTAAAAAAATATGTAGGCACGGCTCTGCTGGACGCATATGGACAATATAGACAATATTATAAGACCGTTATACAGTCAATATTTGAGAAAATAGCTCTGCAGGGACCTTTCTTAAGCACTCTTTGTTACACAATACACAAATGAAAGTAAAATTTCTTCTTTCCATATCTTGCGACAAAACTCGAGAATTGACGTTCAGTTTGCTTTCAAGGTCTGAAATTGCTCAAAAGAAGTAATTGAAAACTTTTCTTTTTATGAAAAATTGGCTTCGTGCGAGAAGAAACATTAAGATATTCAAGCGCTTTCATCGGTGCTTTTAATGATGTTGCAGGGAGTCGAACTCAGGACGCAGTTAAGAATTATCAGTAATTTTTATTTCTCAGCTTTTAATTCCCGACGAATGGACTGGTTGCTTGAGCGTTTTCTTGTTTCACCATGCGTAGCGTGGATACTAGCCGATTTCTCTTAACAATCCTCCTCGAAAGCATTATTTTCTTTAGGCACATAGTCCTCTTGTGTTTTGCTGTATCTAAATAATCCAATCTTATTCAGTAATCTCTTGGTATGCAGTTAATGATCTGTAAATTCAATAAATTGAAAAAGAAATACATAAAAATGTTTAATTTAAATCTGCTACACACTTAATTTCACTCAATTTTGCCACTGCTATGCATTGAAGCTCAGATGGCTGAGAAAATATAGGATATGTAAGGAATTGATAAATGATTTTGCAGAAATGAAAATAGCAAGATTCAAGTTTTTTACAAATCAAGATACTTTTTATTTCTTTTATGATCATTTTCCTTATCAGTTTTATCAGTCACATTGCTGCCCAACCGGGATAGTGGTTAGCGACGTTTACTGCCGAAGGCACTCCAATTGTGGTGCCAAATTTCGTGGGCTTGCTCTGATATCAGAGATCTAATCTGATGATATTGTCGATTGGATGGTATAAGCCACAAACAGGCAAACATAAGTCCCATTAGTCAGCCGCGGTATTATCTTAATTACCAAAAATTTACTGCTGATGGAAAGAAGAGAACTAGGGACCTACAGCTACTAAGTGAAAAGGAGGAAAATTTCAGTGGAAATATATAACGTTTGTGAAAACTATACAGTCAAACAATTTGTTTATAAAACTACCTATATAAATGTATGTTTTAACGTTAGATAATATTTTATGTTATATGTAGAGGCATATAACTTGAAAAAACTCATGTTAAATGCAAGGGCGAATGTTTATTTATTGCAAATCTTTGAATAATTCATACTTGTGGGCTAAATAAAGTATGCTTTACTATACTGCTGCTCAAAAAATAAACAACAAAGGCAAAACACTGAATAAAACAAAAACAGTTAAATTTGTATGTGTGAAATAGATCCAAGAGTTTTGTGGGGTAGTCCTAGACCACATAGCAAACAATAAAGTAAAGACATAGAAAAACACATATATTATGACCATCACATCTCCAAAGACCAAATGGGCCAGAAGCACGTGCTATGGAAACATCACGTTAACAACGGGTATCCCTTCTAGCTGAAATCCGTGCTTGACAAAGGCGAGGCAAGCTGGCAATAGTGTCGTTGATCACTTGTATTGGCAGTAGCGTCCATTCCTGTAATAACGTATGTCGGAGCTCGTAGAGGGTACCTGGCGGCACACTGCGACCTGCTATCCATCTTCCCAACATGTCCCGCGTATGCCGTATGGGATTCAGGTCCGGTGATCTAACAGGCCACGGTAGATGTGGAATGGTTTCACTCTCCAGACATTTCTGCACAACCACTCGAGTTCTATGCGGGCAGGCGTTATCGTCCATAAATATATTGTCGATGCCCATTACAGCGGTAAAGAGACTCACAAGAGGGTGTCGAGTTTCGTCACGATATCAGACTGCTATGACAGAACCACCAGGAATCACGCAGAGATAAGTGCGACCGTTCGTTACTACTTGTAGGCCGTACAATTAAGACTCGTTCTCTGTAACGGTCTCTTACATCAATGTCTGGCTTCCGATAGCTTGTCCCTGGCTCTCGCCATAACATTCCCCTTCGGAATTCATTCTGGATGTTAAATCGGGACTCATCCGTAAAGAGCACGTGTCCCGCTGCTCTGGTGTCCCACTGCGATGATCATGGGCGCAACTCAAATGCACTCTGACATGGGATGTGACAAAGGAACACAAACCACACGTAGTCGGGCGTATGGTCCACCTTCATGCAGTCGATAGAACATAGTTTTGCGGAATACGGGCCGTCTTGCAGTCGCAGAGCATAACCAGCTGTTAGTAATCTACGGCGTCTTGCACATAGCAACAGGAAACGATCATCTGCCGTTGTAGTAATTCTCCGGCGTCCAGATCCACGCCTTCTACAGGGGTTCCTATCCCTTTGGTAACGATTCCACAGCCTGTTGTTAATGCTGCGATGCACATTCAACTCTCTCACAGCAGCGAATTATCTTGCACCAGCTTGCAACATCCCGACAGCCCTCAAAGGCATTTCATCACGCAAATGGCATCTTAGCGTTTGCTTCCCGGTGTGGTTATATATAATTATACGGAACTATCGCTGCTTGCGAACTGACGCATAGGTTAGGCATGCCCCTTTTTAAAGCGTTGTGGTGCGACTGCGGGATTGCGTTTCATGGAAATTTTGGTTTCCTATTTATATTCGGAGATGCAACCTCTACTTCATATATAAATTATATGTCTTAATTCCCCTTTTTACATTCGTACCTTTCCTTTTAGCGTTTGTTGCTTAATTTTTGAGCACAAGCGTAATTTATTTCGAAAGGTTCACTAAAACATTTAAAAATTAGTCGAGCGAAGGGCACGCTCCTTTCGTCGGAAGACCTGCCACTAAAAAGGAATTACATGAACAATGTCAAAAAAGTTCAGGGTAGAGGAGACATAAAAATTCTTCGAGGTCACATTAAATGTTTGCTGTGACGTGTGTGTGATATCCGTGCAACATTCACACCCATTTGTTGCTTATTTTTTAGCATGAGTATATTAGCATGATTTCGTTTCATATTTTTATCTATTATACTATATATCACTAACAGTTATTATTTATTTCTTAAAAACAGCAAGTAATAATTAAGATAAATAACCTTTAAATTGGTGCAAATTTCGCGTAAAATTCAAAATAAAATGTTAACCCCAATCCGTGCTAATTTAATGCGTCTTGCTTTAATCCTATAATCTGTGTATTTTTTCTGCAGCCTATATTTTACATCGCATATTTTCTTTTCTACAAATTTATTTATTACTCCCCGATATATACCCCGATGAACGGAAAATCTCATAAAATTCCGATTCTCAAAAAGAGCAAAGCTGAGACAAAAACCAATTGGTGCCATGAATGAGGTTCCAATTTTGACTCTGTTAAAACTTTGTTGACCTAAACATCGAGGTAGCAGAAAAAAAAAGAGAGCCATTTTGTAATTTTTCCTGCAAAGCATTTCTGCTAGCGTTTTCTACCTCGCGTTTCTTTCTGCTAGCATTCTTAGATTACCCCATAAACACGTGTTTATGTTGCCTAAGAATTAATTCAGCGGCAGCAAAAGTCAATCATTCAAAAACTCGTGAATTTTTTCGCCACATTTTTTGGAGTGTTGTAAACCATAGCAAGTTGGCAGATCGGAATTTTTTTTCCCATTGGGGCCAACGAGGTCTACTTACGCCTCTGTTCACTAATAAATAAACTTAAATTTTTACTATTCCTGTGTCTTTGTTGCTTTGTTTGTAGTCAGTTTAATTTAAAGGCGATAACTTACAGCCCAACTCTAAGGTAACTTTTGAGGAGTGAATGTTTGGTACAGTTCAGTTTATAAGGTATTTCTCCCGCCTTCTTCGCATACCTTCGTGGTGTAGTGGTCAGTACGCTTGACGCGTATTCGAGAGGTCCGTGGTTCGAGACCCGGCGAGGGCATTTCTCATGACTCCTGCTTCGAAAATAACCTAACATCTCTACACTGGCGCCTGAGCTAAAAAGGTGGTGGATGATGATTCTCCACCACCAGGATTTGACGATTGGGTCCCCTAATCTCCAATTGCCCTTTAAAAGGGGGGAGTATATAAGGTATTTCTCCCGCCTTCTTCACATGCCTTCATGGTGTAGTGGTCAGCACGCTCGGCGCGTATTCGAGAGGTCCGTGGTTTGAGTCCCGGCGAGGGCATTGCTCATTCTTCATCTCTGCTGCTTCTAAATGGCGTAATGACTCTACAAGTTAACTAGAAGATCCTGTCAGGTGTTATAAGCATATATAATTATATAACATAAACAAATATCATTTTGCACCAAAACTTCTCTATTGATCCATGCATCATTATAGCAGAGATTAGATATCAGTAAAGATCATTAATTTGGCGGATATTTTGAAAACTGTTTACTTAGACTGAAACGCTAACAGGTAGTTTAAAAAATAATTCATGCATTTCACTACATTAACAGCTATAGTTTGAATTCTTTACTGGACGATTGTGCAAATCTGTCATCAATTTCTTTTACATCCAATTCGCCTAACAATTTCTTTTCAAACGATAGCAACATGCAGGGATCCTAGTTCTCCTTAGACAGGGAAAATCCCCTATATACTTCAAGAACTGAGAGTATGTAGATGATTTTGCAAATTTAGAAAGATTATCATATGTCTTATTATGAAATGTGTAGAGACATTAGGTCATTTCAAAGGAGGAGAGATGAAAAATGAACAATACCCTCGCCGGGAGTTGAACATCGAATACGAGCCGAGCGTGCTGGCCATTACACCACGAAGGCATGCTAAGAAGGAGGGCGAAATACCTTATAAGTGAGTTGAAAGTTAGTAGTTTTTAGTGCATATGATAGAGAGGTGCTATAGACTTCAGTCTTGTTCTAACAGAAATTCATATTTTTGGCATTTTATTTGGTAGTAGCAGTTCTAATACGTGAAAATTTTAAGGGAAAAATTTCTTGTATTATTTAATCTGTGCAGAATTTCTGAAGACTTTTCCTCGAATGCTTCATCTTCAAACCTCTTTTTTGCATTTGAAAGTTTCCTAGTTCCAACAGGAAATATATTTATGCGACGTCTTGTGCCATACAAAGACTGAATATGGCATTTGGACGATAAGTTTCATTATTAGGTTAAATACATTAATATTTTTATTTGTTTAAAGCATAAAAGCATATAAACTCAACTTTTTTCCTCTGTTAAACGCACCTACCAATCTTCTCTTGTTCCTCGACCTCTCGACGGCTCCTCGACGGTAGAACAGATTCCAAAGGATCTTGGTTTTACATTTTACCGTTATTCAAATTCAAAATCAGATCATTACATTTCTTAACAAGTTCCAGTACTTTTATGCGAATGTTATCAAACCCTCTTGTCTGTTCTTACAGTTTCGTTATCTTTATCATTGCAGTACCCTTTCCATAAGCGGAGGTCAAGATTTCACTCAAAAATGTATAACTGAAATTGGAATGGTTTTTTTTGCCTTTGAAATTGTGTGCTCCTGTAATGTTATGTGTCTGCTGCCATTAGTTCCATTCTTCGCGAATTTTTTCTTTCTTTAAATTGCTTAAATTAACTGTTCAGAAAGGGGTCACTTTGGTTGAGAAGTTGAGAGTTCACAGTTTACTTGTATAGTTCAACTCTTCCATGATTTCAGCGCAAATTATGTAAAAAATCCTCTTTGCAAGTGCAGTTAGTTTGCTTTCTTTATTTCTTGATTTCAAAGAAAAGGAATATTCATGTAATTTCATAAGCAAATCTTTTCGAAACTGCCTTCTAAAAGAACGCATTTTAAAACTAATCTCGAGCTTTTTACCCCGACAAAAGTGCATAAATTGCAAAATTTCTTCCGTACCTTAAGACAAAAAAGGAGGATCGTGTCATGCATTTCGAAAAATACGAAAGTAGAACAGGCAATCTAAAATTACTGCGTTAAGTTGACGCTTTAAGGAGATAGAAAGCAAAACTGTAATCGATTTTTGCACTAGGAATAAAAATGAATGTAATACATTTATGTATGAGGTACATTATTATATTTAATAAAAAGCGATAACCTCAGTCAGATGCAGATATCACTTACACATTCTATTTCCAAAAAAAGGTTTCTTATAAGCACAATTTTATTTCTTGCGAGAAATAAGTCTTCGCCCCAACTTTACAAATGTACAAAATATGTAAATTTTTAATATTTTAAACACACAAAGGGATTTATTTACAATCAGAAATGTAACCTGAGTCAGAGGCAGATATCTCTTACACCCTGCATCTGAAAAAAAAAGTTTCTTATAAGCTGAATTTCATTTCTGTCGACAAATATTTCTTCGTCCCAACTCTACAAGTATACAGGAAATGAAATTTTTAACATTTTAAGCAGATAATAGGGTTTATTGGAATCATAAATCTAACCTCAGTCAGATGCAGATATCATTTACACCCTGCATTCCCAAAAAAAGCTTTCTTATAAGCTCAATTTAATTTCTTGCGACAAATGTGTCTTCGCCCCAACTTTACAAATGTACAAAATATGTAAATTTTTAATATTTTAAACACACAAAGGGATTTATTTACAATCAGAAATGTAACCTGAGTCAGACGCAGATATCTCTTACACCCTGCATCTGAAAAAAAAGTTTCTTATAAGCTGAATTTCATTTCTGTCGACAAATATTTCTTCGTCCCAAATCTACAAGTACACAGAAAATGAAATTCTTAATATTTTAAACAAATAATAGGATTTATTGGAATTAGAAATGTAACTTCAGTCGGATTCAGATATCACTTACATCCTGCTTTCCCCAAAAAAGGTTCCTTAAAGGCTGAATTTAATTTCTTGCAACAAATGTTTCTTCGCCCCAACTTTACAAGTGTACAAAATATGTAAATTTTTAATATTTTAAAGACATAATGGGATTTATTCCCAATCAAAAATGTAACCTGAGTTAGATGCAGATAGCACATACACCGTGCATTCCAAAAAAAGTTTCTTCTAAGCTTAATTGAATTTCTCTCGACAAATATTTCTTCATCGCAACTCTAGAAGTATAGAGAAAATGAAATTCTTTATATACTTTATATACTGAACTGGCATGTTTGCCAGCTGATGTATACGAGAATGCGGATGCATACACTAATAAAGCGGGCCCAGCCCGCTCAACTGGCATGCTTGCCAGCAGGAAAATCGCTGAACACTGGTAGTTAGGTCCAACTTTCGAATCCCAGCGAACACGTGGGTGTTTTCCTGATTTTCGGCGTGTGTAACGTGTATGCGATATCTTCTGGATGCATACGTGAATAAAACGGGCGCAGCTCGCTCAGCGGGCGGCTTCTCACACAGCATGGGTGTTTTCAAGATTTTCCGCGTGGGGAATGTGTATGCAGTATCCTGTGGATGCATACGTGAATCTGGATGCATGCGTTAATAAAGCGGGCGCAGCCCGCTGAAATGCATATGAGAATGTGGATGCGTGCGCTAATAAAGCGGGCGCAGCCCGCTCAACTGGCATGCTTGCCAGGTAGAAAATTGCTGAACACTGGTAGTTAGGTCCAAATTTCGAATCCCGGCGGACGCCGTAAATGAACACTGGTAGTTCTGTCCAACTTTCGAATCCCAAGGAACAAGCGGGCCCAGCCCGCTCAGCTGGCGGGCTTGCCCCCTAGTCATATTATGAAAATTTGAACGGTTACTCTTACATAATTTTATGAAGAGAGAAAATGATGGTTTTCTATGTGCTGCTAAGACTTCTTAAAAATTAAACTTTGCAGGCGAAACTTTTTTTTGGTTTACCTTTAAAGCAGATCGTTTTACCTTTAGGTCTAAAATAAGCTGAAATTTAGAGTTCATTTATTTTCTGTTATGTTCCGCTTTTGTTGTTTTACCATCGTGTTCATCTCATTCCATGTTTAAATTACTAAAACTCCAGTCTCACAACCAGCTTTCCTCAAATAACCCTTTATTGTTCAATCCAAAAAAATGGAATAGATCATTTTTTAAACGATTTTACAATAGTCTCAGTTTTCTGCTTTAAAAAATCGGAAACCTACGTGATTAATTGGGGTTCGATTTACGATCTAGATGTACATAAAATTATAGGTTGGGAGGAGGGTTGACATACATGCCCATCAACGAATTTTAAACAGATGAAATGCGTTTTCATTCTAAAAATGCACTCCTTTCAAGCGTGTTGATGAATGGAAATATAATGTTTTGAACAAGTTATTTCAAATGAAATTTCAATCCGAAAAATTTTGTTTTATTTCATCAAATTAAAAAGGAAATATTGGAAAATTTATTATCACATGTCTAGATATATATTCAACTCCCAATTAATCGGCGATGAATCACTTATCATCGAACCACCAGTAAAGTTCAAAACTGTTCACGGAAAATACAAAAAAAAAGTGCGTTGAATAATAGCAGTGATAGCTAATGATGTTCACCAGATGATATCTGCCAAGAAAAAATGGGCTAACGATTTCTCTTTTATGCGAGTTTAAATTCAATGACGTTTCCTGATCTGTAAATATTGTAGTTTCAATAACGCTCATTTTTCAATTATTTAGAGTACTTTGAGTTCCTGTTCTTGAAAAACACATTTATTCTGGTTGGCTTTAATCCGCGTTAGTTCTTGAAATAATCCTTGAACACTTGCTTCGATTTAAAAACGATTTAACATACTACACTGCTGGCCACTGTAAATGCAACACCCTGAAGAAAACATGAAATTACAACAAATAACATGAAATTTACAACATGCATTAGCAGAGGTGAGATATGCAAATGATTAGAATTTCAGCGCAGACGCACATCACGCGCGCCTGTGGCGCCACTTCAAAGCGCTATTTAAGGCTTGGAGTTTTCGACGATTTCAAGTTCGGCAATTGTGTTTTTCTTGCGGTTAAAAAAAAACGATCAATTATGCCTCGTAGTAATCAGCGGTCATCGTTTGATCAAGTATCCGAGTTCGACAGAGGAAGGAGAGTGGCCTACCGAGAGTGTGGATTATCTTTCAGGGAATTCGGCAGTCTTGTTGGAGGAAACCAAACAACTCTAATGCGGATATGTGGATGCAGGAGGGTACGACAGACCGACGTGTTCGATCGCATCCACCTCAGTGCACCACTTCACGTGATGACAGGAACATTGTGTCCATGGCAGTGACGGATCGCTCAGTCACATCACGAACCACTGCACAGCACATTAAGTCTGAAACGCATCATCCAGTGTCTGCGCGTACCATTCGACGCCGTTTACAGCAGAGTGGTCTGTCCGCAAGACGTCCATTGCTTCTTCTACCCTTGACGCGGAACCGCAGACGTCTCCGCCGCCAATGGGGCCATGAAAGAAGGATGTGGAGGGCAGAACGCAAGGAAATTGTTTTTACTGACGAGTCACGCTTCTGTCTGGAACACCACGATGGTCGGATTCGAGTCTGGAGACACCGTGGAGAGAGGTTTCTAAACAGCTGCGTTATGCACCGCCACACTGGCCCTGCACCGGGTATTATGGTATTGGGCGGTATTGGATATCACTCTCGAACTCCTCTAGTACGCATTGCCGGTACTTTAAACAGCCAGCGCTACATCTCCGAGGTGTTGGAGCCAGTTGTCCTTCCTTACCTTCAGGGCTTGCCCACAGCCATATTTCAACAGGATAATGGGCGACCACACGTTGCACGCATTGCCCAAGGGTTCTTCGTCAATCGCCAGATTGAATTGCTTCCCTGGCCGGCTCGCTCTCCGAATCTTTCGCCGATAGAAAACATGTGGTCCATGGTTGCTGAAGGATTGACCCAGATTACATCCCAAGCTGCCACACCAGATCAACTTTGGCAACGTGTGGATGATGCTTGGTCTGCTGTACTCCAAGAAGACATCCAAAGTCTCTTTGAATCAATGCCGAGGCGTGTGGCAGCGGTGATCTCCAACAATGGCGGCTACTCTGGCTACTGATTCTGGAAGGAACCACACTTCACACAAGTCTATAAGTTTAATCATTTGATACTTGGTCAACATGTTATCTACTAAATAAATTTTGTTGTGATAGCTCTTCTCTTTCTTGGTGCTGAAATTTGGGTGGCCAGCGGTGTATTATGAAAATCTAAACGGTTACTCATACATTATTTTTCCAAATTATGTTGAGAAAAACTAGCCTTTATACATCAAAAATTTTAATTATGCACTTCATTTGTTTAATTTCCTTTGTAACTTCTTAACAAATATTCATACACTGTTAAACAGTGTTATTAAATTTGTTTTTCATTAAACGCAGATTTCAAATTTAACTGAACAAGGTTCTTTTATCCTCCTTACCTTTATTGTTCATATATGAAAGATTCGAAAGCAAGATTCAAGAGATGTCAGAAATTTCCAATAT